>AFIV01000358.1:0-131148 GCA_000223765.2 Zymoseptoria ardabiliae STIR04_1.1.2
TCTTCCCGCCACCGCAAAATCCTCCCTCTCAACTCATTCCACGCGCGATCCAACGCCGAATTATCATACGCGGAGAAAGCTTTCGGTGCTTGTTTGAGATTCCCCGTCGCAGCCGTGGTGGGCGGGGGCAGAGGGGTGAGGGGATCGTCGATGGGGATGGGGGAGGTGTAGAAGAAGCGGGCGGCGATGGGAGGGGGTGGGTCGGTGTGGTGGAGGATTTGGCGGATGTATTGGTGGGCTGGGGTGGTGGTCGGGGGTGGCATGGTCGTGAGGGCGGTTCCGCTACCGACCGATTTCGATTTCAAACGTGACGGGACGCTGGAGGGCTGGAGGCGAGGATAATAGGTCGAGTTGAGGAGCGTTGTCTGTCTATCGTGTCCGTCCTGTTGTGCTGTACGTCTCCAAAGTGTACCATGTAGATGCCTGCTCTCACTCTCCAGGCTCTCACTCTCACTCTCCTCTCCGTTGCAGGGAAGAAACCACGGAAACTCTCCTCGACTACCGCGCCGCAGATCGAGGACAGGCACAGCTCACGCAAAGCCGTGAGGTCGTAGGGTGATCCATGTCAGAGGGAAGTCAGGATGATGCTCCGGCTGTCGAGTACATCATTTGAGGATTGTTGGATTGTGGAAGACGGGAGCGATACAAAAGAGGTAAACGCTAATGACGACACACTGCACAGCTGACCACGTTTTGGCGGTGTCACATGCAAATCGCTGGCAACTTGGGTACGTATGATCAGCGCAAGGTCTTTGCCGACTCTCCATAAGCTGAAGCTGCGAGACAAGACTTTGAGATATTCTCGTATAATCGATGCCTTAAATCATATCATGTCAATTCGTACATGCTGTATAGTTGTAGCAAAAAAGAGGCACAGCACATCCTCGAGGGGATATCCGCCCTGCGAGGGGTTGTCCGTCCAATAACAAAACTTTCGCCGACATCTATCGCAAAGCCAGACGCCGCTCTTGCCATAAGCTCGAGATTATGAACTCCACCCTCTTACAATCCACCGATCAACCCACTCAAGCCATGTCAACCTCAACACGACCCTCATTACCCGGAGCACCCTTTCCGAGCTCCGGAAGGAGGTACGTGATATCATCCCAAGGATGTCTGTACAGACCCGTACGCAATCTCTTCTGATCGAGGAAATGGGCAATCAGACCGATCGAACGACCGAGCACGAACAGACCGTTGAGCACACCCATCTTGAGGTAGTCCTCGGCTTCCTCGTTGCTAAAGGCGCCCGAATTGCGGAGGAGATCGACGAAGCAGACGGCCACGCAGCCGTCGACGTTGAGGATGAGGTTGTCCTTCTTGGACGTTGTGACGCTCTCGACGGCGAGCGCATAGTCGAGGAGCTTGGTGTTGGGGAAGTTGGCTTGGCAGTATTCCTTGACGAGGGAGACGCGGAGATCGGGGTTGTTGCGGGACTTGACGCGGTGGCCGATACCGGGGACTGCGAGAATGTTAGTTTACGTAGTCACATGAGCTGAAGAGAACTCCACTCACTAAGCTTGTTCTCCTTGCGCATGGTGTCGACGAAATCACGCGGGCTGAGACCCTTGTCGAAAGCGCGGGTGAACTCCTCAGCGGCACCATCGAGGGCACCACCAAAACGAGAACCAATGGTGAGGAGACCAGCGACGAGGGCGGAGATCAAATCCTTGCCGGCACGGGTGGTGATGATGGTGTTCATGGCACCAGACACGGCGGGACCGTGGTCGGCTGTCAACATGAGAACCATTTCCAAAAACTTGCTGGCGTAGTCGGGCAGACGGCGGCGGAACCACAGGAGAGACATGACACCACCGATACCGATGTTGTCCCGGAAGACATCTGAGATGGGAAGACCAGCGTAGAGAAGTTCTTGACCACGGTCGTCGGAGATGGTGGAGATGAAGGCAGCGGGTTTGCGGATGAGACCGAGTTCCTGTGCCCAGGAGTAGTCGATGGGGATCTTGGGAACGCCTGGCTCTGGTGCGGGAACGATGGTGCCGGCCTTGACGAGCTTCTGGTAGACGGTGGAGAGCATCTCTGGGAGCTCCTCAAAAGTGTTGGGAACGTAGAAACCCGCCTCACGCATGCTGGAGTTCTTCGTCGCGGCAGTCTCGAGGAGAGAGTTGGCGAGAGAGCCAGCGTGACCGAATTGGACCTCCGTCTTGAGCATGCTGGCAACGGTACCAATAGCCCACGCGACGATAGGCTTCTTGATGACGCCAGCCTTGACAGCCTCAATCACACGGTACTCCTCGACACCACCGACTTCACCGAGCAGCAGGAGAATCTTGCAGTTCGGGTCGGCCTCGTATCGAAGCATGTGGTCGATGAATGTGGTTCCCGGGTATCGGTCACCACCAATGGCAACACCCTCGTACACACCATCGGTGTAGTTGGCGACGAGGTTGTTCAGCTCGTTGGACATACCTCCGGATTTGGAGACGTAGCCGACGGAACCCTTGCGGTAGAGCTTGGAGGCCACAATGTTGTCCATCATTCCACCCGTGTTTCCAATCTTGAACGCACCAGGCTTGATACCACCGACCGTGGCCGGTCCAATGATTGTGACACCCTTCTTCTTGGCCACGTGCAGGATTTCACGCGCCCGACGCTCTGGCACACCCTCGGCGATGATGGCGATCGACTTGATTTGGGGGAATTCGAGGAGCTCCATGGTGGAGGTGTAGACGGATCGGGAGGAAGCAAAGTTGACCACGCAGTCCACATCGCTGTGCTTGGCCATGGCCTGCTCGACGGTTTGGTAGACGGGGAGGAGGGTCTCGGAGGTTCCCCAGTACCTGGAGAGGAGTCAGATTTGAGGTGGGGAAGGTGGTGCGAATCATTGGGTGCTCACATCTTGCTGACGAACTGGCCACCGAATGTGTAGATGATACCAGCCACTGAAGGCGTCTTGCGCTTGCAGATGAAGTCAAAGTCGAGCATGCCCTGCACGGCCTTGGTCTGCATGCCGCTGTCATGAGGGTTAGTCCTGATCTTGTTGCTGCTCTGCAATCCTCGAAGCTCAAACTCACTAGACGAAACATCTCGTCTTGGGGTGGAAGAGAGTGTGATTGGCTTGTGGGCTCAGCGGTCGGCTGGGAGCAGCGAAGCGCTGAATGTTGTCGTTGGCGGAAAGGTTGGTGTCGTGTCCATTGACACCATTGGTGCCATTGGCGGTTGCGGGAGCCATGTTGAGCTCTCTATGAGGATGTATTGGTTTGGAGGGAGAGTGAGCTGAGGGAAGGTCAATGTCAGCGGGTTGTCTTCTGATGGTGATCTCGCTCGCTGATGTTGTGTCAAGTGCTGAGGTGTAGAAAGCAGCTGAGAAGTAGCTCGTGGTTGGAGCTCCGGATGCTTGGCTTGGGCAACTTTTCGAGGAGAGCACCGCGTTTCAACGTGCGTCTCAGCTTGAGGAAGGAAGAACTTACTACAAGATCGTCTATTCACGTCACGGTCGGAAAGAGAGGGTGGAAGTCGAGGAGTGAGATGAGTAGTAGGAGAGGAAGTCGGACGACAATGGACTTGCAGATTGAGGAGAGACTCGTGCCGGACAATTCAGAGCGACCTGACCTTGGAACGCTCCAACAACGCTGTTGACCTCTCACCCTCTTTTTCCCACCTCACCTCCGAGAGCAGATCCCTGCCGACGCTAGACGGAGCTTTGGCTTTCTCACGGTCTCACCAACGTCCACGCACCACGAGGGGAGCCGTTTCGGCCCGGAAGTGGGCCGAAGGAAAGGTTTCACGGCCGGTTGGTTTTTCCCCTGCCTATTTTTTTGATCCGATGCGATAACGAGGGGCATTATTGAGACGAAAGAGAACAGCTGTCTGTACTTGGTATACGTGTTGATTCTGGAGGAAGCTGTTCCTCGCTGTTGAGCTGTCTGAGCAGGTCCTTCTCTGCAGGCCACATCGTTGTCAAGCCCGACAGAACTTCTACGCTCGGATCATTGAATCAAGCTGTGAACATTGAAGGAATCATGATCCAAGATTACCATTGAGAAACGTACGATTTGCTACGGAGAGTTACGACCCAATCTTACTCCGAAGCACACGAGCATTCTACCAAGTTGGCGTAGTACGGTTGGTGGTTTGATCCTATTGCTCGTTATCGCATTCACTCTCATCGTGTACCTGCATTCGGGTCGTTGAGTTGGAATCACATCATCAACTGGAGTCGTTGCCGCCAACCCCAGGAGAATGCGGAACCCGGTGTGATGGGAGAGACGTCTTCAGTGTGGTTTATTATTCCTCGATTCAACCGATAGGAGATCTGTTCCATTGCATGAATTGTCGAGCTGGATGACGCAGGTCTGCTGGTACAATATACTTTTGTAGGTACCGGGTACCTACACCTTGAATTTGTTGTACAGTACCTTTGAATGCCGATTCAGTACAGCTCTCATCAGCATGAACTGTTCCAATGCCGCTGCATCGTCGAGGCCAATGCTTGATCTGTCATTGAGGACGAGGTACCAACTCATCTTGATTGAGGACCTTATTAGTTGTCATGTCGATAGAGACTGATCTGAGTCGGCGCATTTGATTCTGGGAGTCTCAAGGATGGGAGTCGCCAATGCGCACGGATGATGTTTTAGCGCCCGCCCCAAATCCAGGGCCAGCGCTTCAACCAAAGCTTCCGGAGCTGTGTGGGGAGGAAGAATTGTTGCCGAGAGAGAGAGAGAGAAGGACGAGACTGAGAGAGCTGCGGGTGGAGATCTAAGGTACCCTCACTACTCTGTGTGTGACCGATTGTTGTCCAACTTCTCATCCTTCCCGTCCTTCTTCGATCTCTTGGACTCTTCTCATACCAACACACACGACACTGTTCAATACACGCCGTGAAACCGAGACAGCTTCACGAGTCGGAAATCCAAAGCTCAGCGTAAGTCCCAAACAGCCCACCTTGCCCTCTGTTTTTAGCCCGGAATTCCTCCAATGCCATCACACTCCGACGACGACATTCACACCACCACAAGACACCCAGCAGCAGCAACAACAGACCCGAAGTAAGCAGAGCAATCACCAACTGAACAGCACCCAAGATCTCTGCTTCGGACCTCCGACGGATTCACCGCAGAAACCGCAAGATTCCACCGCCCGAATCCTCACCTGGTATCGTCTTTTGCTTGCTGAAACGTCCCGAAGCTGTCTTTCTCGCCCAGCTACATGCAATGCTCCGCTCGAGCTTCTCCCCTGCAAAGATTTCCTCGCTCCAGCATTCCTTCCTCTCGATCAAGTGACAGCAGCGACAAGTCCAATCACTGACGAGAAATCCACTTCAGCAGCTCAGAAACAACCTCTCAACCTCCTCAACCTCTCCCACCATGTCCGCCAAATCCATCCTCGAGGCCGACGGCAAGGCCATCCTCAACTACCACCTCACACGCGCACCCGTCATCAAGCCGACTCCCCTCCCTCCATCCACCACCCACAACCCACCCGCCAAGCTCGCAACCATCACATTCGCAGACGGCGATGATGTCCGAGGAGTGCTCGACGCGGCCGAGGCCAAATACCCTTTCCTCCTCCAATCCGGTGCCAAATTCGTCGCGAAGCCAGACATGCTCATCAAGCGACGAGGCAAGTCGGGACTGCTGAAGCTGAATGCAACATGGCCGGAGGCTAAAGAGTGGATTGCGGAGCGCGCGAACAAGATCCAACAGGTGGAGCATGTCGAGGGTGCGTTGAGGAACTTCCTCGTGGAGCCCTTTGTGCCTCACCCGCAAGAGACGGAGTACTACATCAACATCAACTCTGTTCGCGAGGTGAGATTGTCTGAGATTCCGTGGTAGAGACCCTCGGCTGACAATGACAACACAGGGAGACTGGATTCTGTTCTACCACGAGGGTGGTGTGGATGTCGGTGATGTCGACGAAAAGGCCGAGAAGCTCCTCATCCCAGTCGATCTGTCCGAATTCCCCAGCAACGAGAAGATCGCAGAAGGCCTCCTCTCCAAGGTGCCCAAGGGTGTCCACCCCGTCCTGATCGACTTCATCTCCCGCCTCTACGCCGTCTACGTCGACTGCCAATTCACATACCTCGAGATCAACCCATTGGTCGCCATTCCCAACGCGGACAAGACCTCTGCTGAAGTGCACTTCCTCGACCTGGCCGCGAAGATTGATCAAACCGCAGAATTCGAGTGTGGTGTGAAGTGGGCCATTGCTCGCTCACCAGCTGCTCTCGGAATCCCAGTCGTCGCCTCGAAAGACTCCAAAGTCCAAATCGATGCTGGTCCACCACTCGAGTTCCCAGCTCCTTTCGGACGTGAGATGAGCAAGGAGGAGGCCTACATCGCTGAGATGGACGCAAAGACCGGTGCTTCCCTCAAGCTCACCATCTTGAACTCGCAAGGTCGCGTGTGGACATTGGTCGCCGGTGGTGGTGCTTCCGTCGTCTACGCCGATGCCATTGCATCTGCGGGTTTCGCTTCCGAGCTTGCCAACTACGGCGAGTACTCTGGTGCTCCCACCGAGACGCAGACTTTCCACTACGCACGCACCGTCTTCGATCTCATGCTCCGCGCACCGCAACACCCCGAGGGCAAGATTCTCTTCATCGGTGGTGGTATCGCCAACTTCACCAATGTGAGTAGCAGTCTTGAGGCCACACTTTTCTCCAGAACCAACTAACAAATCCATCCCAGGTCGCCAGCACATTCAAAGGCGTCATCCGCGCCATCCGCGAAGTCGCACCCCTCCTCAACGAGCACAAGGTCCAAATCTGGGTCCGTCGCGCCGGTCCCAATTACCAAGAAGGTCTCAAGAACATCAAGGCGGTGGGCAAAGAGTTGGATCTCAACATGCACGTTTTCGGACCGGAGATGCACGTCTCCGGGATTGTGCCTTTGGCGCTCGTGCCGGGTAAGATGAACGATAGTGTCAAGGAGTTTGAGGCTTAGATGGAGAGGATAGGATGAAGGTGTACGAGTTGTGACACGGCGAATGAAATGGGGAGGAGTACCACTGCTACAAAGTTCGTATTTGCGATGCGCGTGTGCATTTTGTGCATTGCGCATGGGCATTTTTCGGGAAAGATGGGCGCAGAAATCCGATAGATTATACGTTTGGCGAGATATCCTGCTGTTTCTGACCGATCTTCGTTCTTGGGATGGTGAGTGACTGTATGGAGTCAGTGAATCAAAACATTACAATTATGGCGAAGGTAGACCAAGAAAAGAAAAAAGCCATCTGAAAAGTGAACGTCTTCCGCCTGGAAATCCACTGGTCACGTGCCCAGCTCGGAATCTCGTCCGCTCGCAAACTGGCGCGCGACCGCAACTTTCAAAACCTTGAACTTTCAACAAACGACATACCTCACTTGCGACCTCCACACCACCATCACCAAACAACCAAACCAAACCACACAACCACCCAAACCAACCGCGAAAATGAGCGTCTGTCCTCCCCTCCCCTCACCACCCCCTCACCACCCACTAACGAAAAAGAACAGTTCATCCCCCTCAACCCCCGCCCCATGCTCCAAGCCCTGGTGAACCACGACGTCCGCATCCGCATCAAATGGGGACAGGAATACACGGGACGGTTGGTGAGCGTGGATAGCTATATGAACGTGCAGTTGGGGAATGCGAAGGAGTGGAATTCGGAGGGAGAGGGAATGGGGGATTTGGGGGCGGTTTTGATAAGGTATGTGATGATGAGTCTTGATGGGGTTTGGAGGGGAGGGACGTGGGGGGAGGGGGAGGAGGGCTTTCTTGGGGGAATGATGAGATGGATGTTGGGAAGAGAGAGAGAGAGCGGGGGGAGAAAAGAGTGGATGTGAAACTGAATGGTCGCTGACGGGTGTGTGAAATTGTCGCAGGTGCAACAATGTGTTGTGGATTTCGGCGTACGACCCCCCCAAGGGAACGAACGGAGGAGATACGGCGATGGATGGTTAAGACACGGACTGGACAAAGGAAGCACACACACGATCAAAAAAAGCACGACGAATACGGGAACAAATGCGATGGTTGGGCAAGAATGACACGAGAGAGTAGTGGGGGTTTGAAAGCAGGAAGAAAGTGGGAGAAAAAACGAGCGCTGGCTTCGGAAGAAGAAGAAACTCGGAAGGAGGACCACGAAAGAAAAGAAGAAAAAAAAAAAGGTGCCACGGGCGCATGTACACGACGTGCGCAAACATCCGCGCTGCTTGGTTGCTATATGAGTCGCGCGCACTACGGGCACGCTCGCACAATGGGGATGAAGTTTCGGCTTTACGGGAAGATATGCGGCGGCGGAAGCGGAAGCAGCATCACCATCAAGACTTGGCGTCCAAGACGTTGAGGGACCGATCGCGAATGGAAGACTTTCCTCCACTGGGACGGGGGGGGGGGGCATGGGCTTTTCGTGTGTGAATAGGTCAGTAGCAGCATCAAACTCGAGCCATGCTGCTTTTTTTTCCCGACAATGGTGACCTTGAAACCGCACACGCGAAAGTCTGGTGATGGTATGCTTCGTGAACCTCGACGCGCTTGAACGTGATTTGAAATATTCATACTCTAGAGCGTGATCAATGAGAATCATCCTCTCTCTCCTGTCCCGAGGAAAGCGAACTTTTTGCTCACGAAAGTGGGTAATATCTGTTTTTTTTATCACATTCCAGTCATATGCACAGTCCTTGGAGGAATGCCTGAGCAGTCGCACTCAAGTATTGCCGATCTCTTGTCAAAACCCCCACGTTTTCAGCAGCAGTGGCCTCTCACGAGGAGACTGCTTCAATACTGCTGTGTGAGAGTAGGAGAGGTGTTCAATCAATACAACATTGGTCGAGAGAAGAAGAGAATACCGCACCCACCTACCTCGAAGCTTCCACATGGCAGAGGAGCAGCTCATCTTGCAAGCTCTTATCGCTCGACAGCAGGGCCATGTCTCGATATTACAACTCCATCTTACGCCGCAGCCCTGCCAAATGCTCGGCGCAGGACGAAAGCATCGTGATGTGTGCTCGAAGTGCATGGACGAGTGCAGGGTTCCATGTTGACTTTTCGGGGAGAGCTCTTTTGCCCGACGTCTTGGTTTGACAAGTAAGGAAAACTCGTGGCTGGAAAGACGTGACTTTTGGTGGAAGCTGCAGCGAGTTCATGAAAGTCTCATGTCGAGGGCAAGTAATGGGAGATGTTCAAAGGATGTTTGCCCTGCAGTCGTTTCGAGGTGCTGATGAGCTTTGGGGACATCTTCCTCGAATGGGGTCCGGCTTCGATCTCCCACGCGATCACCGGGATGGAACATGGTCAGGGTTCGGTGCACCACGATCGCTCCTAATGTCTTGAACGAGTCCCAATACCGCCATATACTGGACATTCCATGCTATTGCTCGTTGAGGAAAGGTCCCGAATTGCAGTCGACGTCTCCAGAATGGCCGGATATGGAGTGGCTTCAACGGACGGACCCCTCCCCACCAACGCTGATCCGAGAAGCTCCCGTCGTTCCTCGTTGTCGACGCACCGAGGGAACCCTCCCAACGTCAGGCCACTCCTCCGTCATCCGTCCAAAATATTAACTACCTTAGGCCACTTGTGCCCAACGCTCCAATCTCACTCTCCTTCTCCTCCTCACACATCTCCCTCATCACCACCACCACCATCCGAACCTCGACCTTCTGTCCAAGAAAAACCGCCAACATGTCCTCCTACAACATCCGTAAGTCCTTTACCAGCGCCCTGGTCTAACCCTCCCACCGCTAACCTCCCCGCCCCCCTCCCCACCACAGCCCTCCTCTCCATCCCCCTCTATTACATCCTCGCCCTCATCCCCCACGGCATCGCTATCTCCCGCGCCAACGCCGGCAACATCAACGCCCACCACAACGAAAACCCCCAAGGCGCCGCCTACGCCGAGTACCTCAGAAAGAAACTTCCCCCGCGCGAACTCGCGGCGTTCGAGCGCGCCAAAGCCTGCCACAGAAATCACATGGAGAACATGCCGTTGTTCGTCGCGGCCGTGTTGGCGGGATTGCTCGCCAATGCGCGGGTGGGCGAGGAGGATCGGGTCGGGTTGCATCGGTTCGTGGTCGGGTGGATGGTGGGTCGGGTGTTGTATACCGTGGCGTATATCAAGACGGAGACGAGGGCTTGGGCGTGAGTACTTTGTGGTGTCGCTTTGTGTGGGTGATGGTATGCTGACTTGTGAGGTGTGTGTGTGTATAGGCGACTGAGGAGTATTCTTTACTTCTTCTGCACGGGAATCGCGTTTGCTGTTCTCATCCGCTCGGCTGGCGTGTTGGGCAACTCGGCCGCTTAGGACGAAGAAAGAGAAGGCGACAATCTCTATGAAGGACACCCAAATCTGTCAAAATAGTCAGCTCCATCAGCGCAACCGGACAAAACTTTGAAGGGGAGACTTATAAAAAAGTAAAAGGCCGCCCTCTCCCCTTTACAGGATCGAGAGACGGCTCAGCGCATCGCTGCGCTTTGTATGCAAACCGCCCGTCCACCGGACGCCGTCACACTACCTCCAACTTCCGTTCACAGACCTCAGTGCCCTCCAACTCCAGCTCCCTCCACCTTTCGTGACAACCTCATCATCGCCTTTCCACGCCAAGCGTCTCTCCACAAGCACCACACGTGCCAAACCACAAGAACCAGCCAGTATCGCCGAGCAAAGCGGCAGGCGCGAGGAAGACGGACAAGCCAAAGCTTTGATCCTCACTCGAGAGAGGTCCCGCTCCTCACGCCTGTGATCCGGTTTTGCTGGCGAGTACAGCCAATCCGTCGTATCCCGCACGATGAGCCGAGTGTCGATCGCAGTAAGACGTGGAAAGCTAGAGTTCACCAGATCAGATGGCAGAGAAGCCTTCGCCGTCAAAAGTCCCAAAGCCCGATCCCATCAATCATCAGCAGTGCACCAACACCCAGCTTCAAAGCAATCGCCGTGACACACTCCCACCATCTCGCTCCTTCCCTCCATCCACCTTACCACCCAACAAACCTTCGTTCCCAAAACCCTCATCCTCAGCTCTCCGAGACACACCAGCTCGTTTCCCCAGTCCTCCTCAGCAAACGCAATCCATATCCTCAGGCATCGTGATCTCTCCGTATGTGAATAAGCACTCCCACTCAGAGACAAGTCTTTGAATTCCCATCTCTCCGCCCGACCTTGAAGCATGGGGAAAAAAGGCTTCGCAGTCAGGTTTCGAGAGGCAGTATACCCGAATGGGCGCAAGCGGACAAAGTACATCTACAAAAACCGCTCGCCATCTCGCAAGTGAAGCGAGGAACGCACCGCTCATCCACGAGGAAGCAGAGGCAGGGCTGGGGGTGGGGGGTTCGGCGTTCATCGATCGACCGCCACGAGGGAACCGTGGTGGGAGATGATTGACGCGACTGATCGGACAACCTCAGGAGAGAACCACGCCGGTAGCGAGGTGCTGTGGTGTGGGGTTTGAAGGCTTGGGCTGGGGATGAAATGGGGTGAAGAGTGGTTGGCTTTCTGCGAAAGGCAGTGTAGCGGGTGGGAGAAGTGTGCAGGTGTTGCGGCTGAGGGTTGAGCGTGGTGGTGTTGACCGAGACTGATGGCGTGAGGTCTTTGATGCGTAGCAGGTCCGATCGAAATGCAGGGAGACGAGAGGGTGCAAGAGCTGAACGACCTGTCGCGGAGGATAACCCCATGCACGCAACGAGACCAGTCGAGTTTTCAGGGAGTGCAGGAGCTTATAGCATGTCGGACTCTTGCGAGTCGACAGCGCGGAAATGGATGTCTCTGTGTGTGAGCCCACTCACCTCGCTACGTACTGCAGATATTGCGAGCACGATTCAGACGAGTGTGAGGTGGTGCCATGGTAATGAGACATCCGAGATCGCGCCGTCTGTGTGTTGGCTGAAATCCTCAAAGGGACACTGCTATGCTCTTCCCGTGTTCCTCTCAAGTCAAGTTGTTGCAGAGACCATCAAACCGACGGCAGACACCAGTGAGGGTGCTAGTGATGCAGACTCGAGCAGTCTTGAAACCCAACGACCGGTATCTGGTATTGCAGACGCCCACGAACATACACTCGACCTCACCTCGACAACCTCCAGCCAATGCAGATCCTAAAGACAGCACCCATAATGGCACTGCCCGACACTTCCCATCCAACTCTTTCCCATTCCAATCCAGTGAAGTCCCTCAAAGCTGTCCATTCGTGATCAGAGCAAGAGTCCAGCCAGCAGCATCGACGCGCGCCTCCTCAGAAGTCTTACCAAACCGACGCATGATGCCGCTGAGTTAGGAGAAAACCGGACATGACCAGCAACTCTTTCGTCCAGCATCCTCTTTCACCGTTCCGCCACTTTCGCCGATGCAAGATCGACTACGCTGACGTGCAAGATCAGAGTCCGCGTGGACTAGTTGAAGAAGCCAGCTGCTTGTCTCTACAGGAGGAGTAGAAGACATCGCGAGACTTGGGGAAACCGAGGAAATCGCTTAGGGTTAAGCTCTTCAGAACATCGCATCCACTTCGACGGTAGCTTCGCCGGGGACAATGAAGTGAGACCATGCTGTGAGGTTCGAGGATTGTCATCCAACGTGGCCAGAGGAAGAAGCGCGGGGTGAACCGTTGCCAGCGCCGCGAGCGACACTGAACGATGGACGTCTGAAGGACTGTGGGGAGGGTATGTGCTTGGGATATGTTTTGGTGAAAGATCACGGATGCTCGAGGGAGGAATGCGGCCAAGGGGACCAGATCGGCGAGGTTGAGTAGCGGTTTCGAGGCGTCGGAATCGAGTAGAGGTCCAGTAGTTGGCGATCGGTGAACTTCAGGAGGAGTTGATGAATATCTGAGATATTCAGAGATGGCGTCGAGTTGATGTTCGGAAGACAAACGAGCGAGCCAACTGGCGGACGTGTAGGCGGATTTGGAGGTGGCGGGGAACTGACACGAAGTCACGTGATGCAGGCATTGTCGATGTCGAGGCTAAGGTATGGCCATTTATTGAAGATGTTTGGTTTTGATCCGAATAGCAGAACGACGTCGTAGTCGGTGCCACTACTATAGACATCGTTGGAAAGTGCTTGCCCGTCAGTGAAGCGCTTTCCAGCTTCGACGCTCTTTCCAACTTCATCGACGCGTGAAGTCGGTCGCGTCCTCCAGGCAAGCAACTCGACGAATCTCACTTCAGAACATGCCCGAAGCCATTCATCCATCACAATGCCTCCGATCATCCAGGACTCCGAGGATGATGACGACAACGAAGACTTCACCTTAGGTGCCGAGAACGACAAAACACACGAGACCAATACACGGCAGGAGAAGAGCAGTCTGTCGACAGGTGCGACATCACCATCTCAATCCTTCACGAACACAATCTGACTTCTCGCAGGCAGTCTGAACAGGCAGATCGCTGATGCAGGCCGCGGACTCTTCGACTCAGCCTCAGATCACCTCTCCGCGACTCACCACAACATGAAGTCATCCACAACTCCGGCCGCGAAGAAGGCTGATCGCCGGCATACGTCGGTGGCCGTTTCGGAGCCTGTACCTGGTTCTCATAGCTCTGCAAAGCGAGCAAAGTCCACCTTGGATTCATACGCATCGAGAAGCCAGCATCAAGCTCAGTCACAAGATCAATTGGCCGCTTTCCAAGACGATTACCTGCCGGATCACTCACAACTCCCAATGTTCGCGGAGCACTCAGCTGGTGCTCATCGTTCCAGCGCACTACCGACCGGGACTATGTTCCAAAACTTTGCAGAGCACGAACCGACGGTCATGTTCAGGGATAGTGGGAGCACGGTAGCCTACAATGAGTCTTCTCAGCAGAGACTGGTCGAGCAAGCACTGAATCAGGAGAACATGCCGCTGCCAATCACCGAGATAAGACTTCCGGATTGGGACAAGCCAGACAGCTCGCCTTTCCCTTGGTCCAATGCAGCAGAGTCACAGACACCCAAGCGCGGCGATGACGGAAGCTTGCAGCAAGGCATCAACGGAGATGACGAGAATGATAAATTGGGGGAAGGGGATGACGTCGAAGTTCCTGCTGTCTCGCAGCAAGCTTCACTTCGTGAAGTGCCCGAGAATGAAGCTCCTCAGGCCGCTACAATCGAAGAAACTGGTGCAGTGGCTTCGAAGGTCGTTCCTGACAGTGCTGCTGAGAAAGAGCGACAGCCACCATCATCAAGTCCCATTGTCTCGGTCCCGCGTGTGCTTCGAAAATCTGTACCTGCAGATGATGCCGACACACAGAAAAGCGCCAAAGACAAGAAGCGAAAGGCCCAAGCAGAGAGCTCAGAGCCATTGAATTCAGAAGACCTTGCAATCGGCCTGCCAAAGGAGCGCTACCAGCCAAGACCAAGTCGCAGAAGATCTACGGCGGTGGTCGAAACGCCCGTCGACTATTCAGTCGTCCCCGAGAAAGCAGCAAAGAAGCGAAGGAAGACAACGAACGCCAACGCTACCACAATCCAGACTGAACCTACCCAGAACACTTCTCACAAGGCTCAAGATACTGCTTCGCAACAGTCACAAGTCGAGCCGCGACCTGAAGCGCTGAAGGCAGACAAAACCAAGGCCATGGCCCCAGAGAAGAACCTCGAAATCATACCATCGATCGAAAAGCAGCAACCTGCTCCGGCAGCGAAGCAGATCGACCGCGGACAGGCGAGAGAGACTTTGAAAGACCTGGGCTTCATATTGCGATCCACCGACTCGGAATCCACACCTGCTAAGCCACCAGCTGCCAAAGCTGCCACGCCAGCATCTGTCAAACGAGCCGCAGATGCTGCTGCTTTCGCTATGCCACCTCCTTCGCAAGCTTCCAGGAAGTCTCGAAGAAGCCACACCACGATCTTTGAGGACCACGTTGACATGAGCAGAGTGCAAAAGTCGCCGAGCTTGAGCCAGCAGCAAGCGAAGAGGCAGGCGACCTTAGAGCCGGTGAGCCGTGTAGCGTCGCAGTCTACTCGCAAGAAGCAACAGACTGTCGTCCACGAAGACGACGACGACGATGAAGACGAATTATCGAGGGATCACATCTCCAAAGAGCCTGCAGCAAAGAAGAAGTCCGGTCGACCCGCAAAGAGTAAGCCTGAGAAAGTGGCAAAGTCCGCGGAAAAGGTGCTGGATGAGTCCGAAGTCGATAGTGACGATGATGATGTTGTGCAGCCACAGAAGCGAGGCCGACCAGCCAAGCCGAAAGACGATGGCAAGGCGAAACCGGCTGAGAAGATTGTCGCTGAGTCCGAGGTCGATAGTAACGACGAGGATATCGTGCCATCAAAGAAACGAGGTCGGCCTGCCAAGGCTACTGATCAGAGCAAGGCAAATTCCGCGGAGAAGGTGCTCGACGATTCGGAGAATGATGATGACGTGGAGGACATGGTGCAGCCACAAAAGCGAGGCCGATGTACTACCAAGGCCAAGGACCAGAGCAGGGCAAAGTCGGCCGAGAAAGTGCTTGAGGATTCGGAGGCGGAGCCTGAAGAGGTCGACATTGTTGCGCCACCAAAGAAGACCACCAGCGCGACCAAGACTCAATCGAAAGCTGCACCAAAGTCAACAGAGAAAGTGCTTGACGACTCCGAAGCTGAAGTGGATGAAGAAGAAGAAGAGGACGATGAACCACCGAAGAAGAAGCCTCGTGGCCGCCCAGCCAAGTCCAACGCTCCGGAGAAGCCGAAAGCTGACATCTCGAGCAACAAGGAGAATCAGGCTGGAAGCGAGAAGACAAATCCGAAGTCAGTCGATGCTACTAAGGAAGCGACACCGGCAAAGTCCTCGACCTCCACGACCGCGGACAAACCTCTTCCAAAGCCGAATCCCAACTCCCATTCCCCGATCAAGCCGACATCGAAAGTCATTCATCGCGTTGGTCTCAACAGGATGCAGCGTGTGCAGCCTCTGCTGAAGATTGTGAGACCTCCTGCGCCAGCGAGACAGCGTTGAAGTCTGCAATCGGGACGGAGAAGTACAAAGGACGATGTCAATGCGAACATGATTATGAATGGACATGATAGGTGCGATTTGCTGGAGTTGTTTGTTCGGACGATGATATTTAGATACCCCTCGCATGCAGTTCTTACATATCGCAGTTATTCCCGAGTGACCGTCGCTCTCCCTCACCCTGTCCCTCGCCCATCTGATCATCTTCACCGTCGCCCGTCTGATCATCCTGGCCTTCGAACTCGCCTCCATTTTCGTCCTCCTCATGGCGGATTAGGCAATGTACACGTCCCTTGGAGGGTAAATTTATCACTTATGATACACGCGGCCTTATCACAGCACGGGATAGCACCAATAAAGGTGCCGCAGTGGTCTTGAGCAGAGGAAGAAGGTCAGTCTCTATCAACATGCCCGTCAAGCTCCAGTGACCTACGACCGTGCGGGACGCATGGATATCTGTAGTTTTTGCACTCGGGATACGGCGTGCATGGGAGTCCGCAATGGACGTGGATTCCTGAACTGCAACCCTGGGCGATGGAATTGTGAGGTTAGTGTGAAGACGTCTTCGAGAAGGTTGAGACGGGCGGGGACTGACTGGAATGCTGATGCCATCTGACTGGGACGGATCGTTCGTAGCAGGGAGGGCTTTTGGAGCAGCATGGGCGTTCGGAGCTGCGAGTGACTGGACTCCGGCTAGGAGAGAGAGGAGGAGGACGGTGATTGTCTTGGCGAGATACATAGCGACGGTGGCGACCGATGGGGAGTTTTGAGTCGCTGTGTTTCGAGTTCGGTCAGGCTGTAGGTGTAGGCTGTTGTCCCAAGAGACAAGGACGAGTATCATGTGACCACCAGGAATTCGAGGAAACCAACCTGCACATACATCACGTCGAAGATCATCCGCCTGGGGATCCTTCCTGCCGAGCAAGTGCCCTGTCGACATGGGCAAAGCTGTGGGGCGGCAATACAGCGTGTCAGCGCATCGGAGTGGTCGACCACGTTGCAGGCACAGGGATATGACTCAAGCCGGATTGGCCAACTTCTTCCTCCTCCTCCTCCTCGTGCATTCACATGCTCGTGTGAATTTGCAGCGTCAAGGGTGGCTGGGGGAGCTGGAGACTGGGGATGGGGATTTCCCTTGCGTGCAGATTGTGATCGCATGGGAATACTGAGCGTCCGAAGCTTGCCCGGACGCTACAGTATGTGAACGCACAAACTGGTCACTTTCTCCCGTGTCTCGCCCGAGCAGGCAGTAGTGGTCAACCACTTCTGTCACTTCGGTCCAGTTCCGGAAAGTCTCTACGAACAGATCAAGGATGAGGATTGGAGGAATGCTTTCCGAGCAGCACTAACGGCGGCGGAGGCAGCAGTGGAGGAACGACTCTTTCTTAGCTTGGGAGTGTGGCGCTTCGGCAGCCGCCGAACGCAGGACGGGACAAGATGTTGGCACGCAGTGTCACGGTAGGAAGAAGTTGGCTTTCAAACGCCTACGAACGAAAGAGATAGCAAACCCGGCGCTCCGTTCCCTCGCTCCGTGCGAGAGCACGTCGCCAGTCCAATAGCAAGCCTTGCAGCTCCTTCAGAGCGCGTCGCATGGACACTCTCGCGAAAAGCGTTCAAGAGTACAGTGCTTTTGGAGCGAAGCCGAGCCGCGGAGATCCGTAGTTGAAATCATGCACCACAAAGACAGCGTCTATGAAAACGCTTCCCAGAAGACTGATGTCGAAAGGGCCGGTTTGGAGGCCTCCATAGCACGTCCCATCAAGATTGCCGTCCTGATCGACGTTGGGCGCATACTTCATGTACCGTCCTGGCACCGTGTAGGTCTCGCTGCCAATTTGCACATTCCAGTCCGAAAGGGTAGCATCACAGTCGAAGACCCATGCGGCTTGATAGTCGCTGTATACCGCAGAGGGGATGTGAGAGTAGTAGGACTTGAGAGCGTCATCGGGGAGGAAGTTCATGGGCGTACCAGTATCGACAAGAGCCTTGCCGATGCTACCACTGATCGGCTCGGATCCGGCGGAAGAGCCACCAACGGTGAGCGACCAGTAACAGCTGGAGTCGAGAACAGGCACGTAATTGATAGAACCGGTGTGCTTAGTCGGGTCGATATATCCCAGGTCGAAAAATCCTTGTTCGCCTCTCTTGATGTCGACAGTGAATAGCGGCTCAGAAAGAGTATCTTTGATGTTTTCAAGCCAGGTTTTCTGTTTATTCGGAAGGATCGCGTCGCATCCGCCAAACCCTGCCCCGATAATGCCCTCGAAGGGCGCCTGTGTAACAACATCCGTGGCATGTGTAACGGCCCCAAGGGCCTGCTTTGGAACGGTCAGACCGCCAAACTTGACGGCGTCGGTGTACACGTCACCATCGACACGTTCACTGCCGTCTCCATAGGTAATGCTGAGTTTCTCGCCGGAGAGCAGCTCTGCTGTTGGGCCGGGACTGTACCGATTTTGCCAGTGGGTTTCACCTGCGGGCTCCAAAACGGAGAACACCCAGAGCGTAGGACTGCCGGTGTCCCACATCATATTGAAGTTCTGACTGCCAATCTGTACAGGTACGTTGTACTGAAAGTCGTAGGCGTCAGCGGGCCAATTCGGGCTACTGCCGGTCGCGCCGTCCTTGGTGCCTTTCTGATGGGCGCGGGCATTTGCGGCGGCTGCAACAATCTCCGGTGGAATATTTCCGTTGGCGTACTTTTGGTACACTTTGAGTGTTTCAATTGGACCGCTTTTGATGAATCGGCGACCGGGCTGCTGTGGCAAGCGAACTGTACCTGTGGCCAGGGAGAGGGTAGCGGATGCTGCGAAAGTGGCGTAGAGAAGAAGATTGCCCATCTTGACGTTGTCGGGCGTGTTCGACTTCTGGGTTGGACAAGAAAGGCCTTTTCCAAATGTAGTAACAAGAGCTGCAGGTGATCTCACGGGATTGAGGAATGAAGAGGCGATAAACGTATCTTGCGGATTGACAAAGGCGGGATTCCGTTCTCGAGAACAAGAAGTGCTAGTGGAGGACGCGGGAGGTGGAAGAGAATGTCCATGGTAACGGCGACGACTGACTTATACCCTATGCTTATAGATTAAGGTCGCCGTCATTTCAGACCATCATGATCGTAAGAGTCAGAGCGTGTCGCGGGAGCACAGCAGGCTGGCACGATATAGAGTGCCGTCCGCTTTCGCGAAGCAGGGGCAATATTAGGCCTCATTCCACTTTGACAGGCCTTCAACCTTAGGCCAGATTCGAACGGGAGGCACTCCGATGGGTCAATCTGCTGTACCAATTGAGTTCTGCTCAGACCTCAACCTGGTCGCATCAGAGAAGAAAGTCGTCGACATGATCTGACTCCCGAGGACGTCCCTTGCCCTGCATTTGCACGAGCAATACGAGGTCTGCCTGGTGGTGCAGTGAGAGTGGTCTTTTTTTTGCGTCTGCGTCCGTTGGGTCTTTACTCTTTTGACTCTCGTTCTAGAGAAGGTCACAACTAGGGTTGATCACAGTAAGCTTCGTACCAGTATTGGAGTACGAGGTTACATCGGGATCCGTACTTCCCTGAGCCCCAGCAATAGATCGACCGAGCGCCTGTTCGAAAAAATTATGGTGGAAACGAAAATGGAGAGTGGTCCATGAGATCAGTGCCCCTGTGCCAGAGAACGAGATGAACGCTCTCGACGCAACGTCGAGCGACCCGTGACTTGGGACCATGCTGGACAACCGAAGCTCTCTTCTGGAGCACTCGCCTCTGCACCCTTGAACTTACCGTTTCTGGTCTCGCAGGCGTGCTTTCGTGCCAACAGGCCCTCCAAGTCCGTCCAATTCAATGACCATTGAAGGCCGACCGGCAAATCTGCGGGCCCTTGTAACGGCGTCTGCGAGGTGAAAGTTGGACGCGTGTGAGCGCATCGGATCCGGCAGTGGCACCATTCAGATTTTGCCATGCGTTGGATGGCCTGACTAACGGGGAGTAACTGAATGTATGGCCCAATACGTGTTGGATCGGTTTTCTATCTAAAAGAAGGAAGAAGGAAGAAGGAAGAAACGTATATGCTCGTGAAGCCATGACTAAGCATCATTCTGCCTCAGGCACCAACAAACGTCTGTTACCCTGAAGAGGTCGTCTACTTCACCCATGTTTTCACATGGAGTTCCGCTGCATCTCCGACGTTCCCGCTTCAAGTGCTACAGCTGAGCGCTCTCGGCTGCCCCACCTTGGTAAGGGCGGGATAACGCAGGGAGAGAGTGGACAGGTCACAGCACAACCAATTTGATGCTTGAAGGGCCCGTCTTCATCCGAACACATTGAAGGAGCCATCAAAGTCAATGATGAGTGAAGCATTCTCAGCGTTGTGAACGATGGAAGACAAGAAGTCGGCGAAAGAGACCACGCTGGTTGAAAGGCGAACTGTCCATCTCTCGGCTCTGATATGTCCTTGTCGTATTGAGTGCAGCGCGAGTAGCAGGACGATGCTGTTTAGGTCGAATGAACCTCTGATTCAAGACTCCAAAGTATGACACCGCGCCGGCGTTTGCATTCTCACTATGCTTCGGGTATCGTATGTGTAGCTGTTTCTCTGTGACTGAATGCCTGTTACCGTATCGTCGTTTTGGGGTGGAAAGGTCTTGTCATTTCCACACATCTGCTTCGTTCGCTATATTTCTCCACCTCTCTGTCATGCTGCATGCCATTTCTCATGCCGTCGTCCGCACTTGCTCACCATGGCCCTCCCTCATTCTCGCCTTCGCCTTCGCCCTCACCCTCGCCCTCACCCTCAGGCGTAAGGCAAGATACACTTCCCTCGGAGGCTGTACTTATCTCTCAGGGCACAGAAGCCCTTATCACAGCACTTTAAAGCACCGGTATAGGGGTCGCAGGTCGCTTGAGGGGAACGGACGTCAGTATTCATTAGTATAAAATCACAAGCAAGCTTAGACGACCTACCCCCAGTAGGAATGCATGCAGATCTGCATGCGGGATAGGGCGTGCATGTTATTCCGCATCCGGCAGGGTTGAGTCCCGAGGAGCAACTCTGGATACAAAACACTACGTGAGTTGAGGGCGTCCTGATGAGGTGGAAGGTATGCCGACGGGATGCCAGTCCTCCTGATGGAGGCAGGCAGGACTTACTCCACTGGCCCCTTTCGACTGAGAAGGGTCGTCCGCAGTAGGGAGTGCTTGGACTCCAGCGAGTAGAGCGACGAGCTTGGTGAGGTGCATGGCGGACAGTTGACTGGCAGCCAATGTCGGGGATATTGGGTTTGTGGTGATTCGAGTCGGCTTGACTATGAGGATGTGGCTTCTGTTAAGGCCGGAAAAAAACGTCTGGGCAGAGGTGAGCAAGAGCCGGCATTATATCCCTCCCGAAGTGTCCATGTATACTTCTGATGTGAACCCTGGTCGCGAACGCATCGGCATGGTCACCTCATGCATGACCGGGAGCGGATTGGCCCACGTTTTGCCACAAAGCCGAGGATACCTTGGGCAGGAGGACTAAGGTAGTATGCGGCAAGGATCAATGCAGCGGGAGTCAGAACAGTGCGGCGTTAAGGTGGATCGTGCAGATCTCTTCACGCGCTCTGGAGCCCGGCTGCTGTGCATTGTGGTCTTGATGAGAAGATACGAGAGGAGTCTGAAGGACCGGGTTCGGTGGCCACTCCGGATGCCGATGCGTTCGCATGAGGTACAGGCCATCTTCGCGTGCGAACCATTCGAAAGCGTGTTGTACCAGCATGACTATATCGCCTGTGGTCTCGGATGTGACCGGTCCTCCGTTCTGCGTTGAGGCGTTGAGGTTTTGGACTTGGTGATTGTGGTCGTCCTTGCGAGGGCGTCCTTGGTGCGAGTCGATCTTGTGAATGACAAAGTACATGGGACGGCCAAGTAAGCTATCAACTAGGAGACTACCCTGTCGATGACTTCGGAAGCGGAAGGGTAAGCCGAAGTAGGTTATGCGACACGTTGACGAGGCCATCGGAGATGCTGAATAAAACATGGTCAATGTTGGCGTGCCGCCGTGAGCTTCCTCACTATGTTTGGGTATCGTATGTCGAGCTGTGTCCATGAAATGCCGCATGCCTGTTCTCATCATCTCGTCATCGAATTTCACACATGTGTCTCGCTCCTTACATTTCTCCGTCTCTCCGCCATGCTCAATGCCTGTTCTCATGTCATCGTCCAAGATGGTATGGTCTTGCCATTTACACACATCTGTCTCGTTTCCCATCAATCCGACTCTCCGTATCTCTGCCCGATCCTAACCGTCGAGAGGCGTCCTCATCGCCAGGCTCAGTCCAACATAGCCTCGAAAGGGTCGTGGGTCGCCGGAGTAATCTCGTACATCATCGCTTGAGCCTTCTCCACATTGGCACGGTACTCCGAATCCTCCAAACCTGGGTAGGTGTTCTTCTCACACCAGTCGTGCGCAGCAAGAAGCACAACCTTCGGCCACTTGGCAGAGTCCAAGCCGTGGGTGCGGAGATTGTTGAACATCTCCTGGTGGTGCATGGCCCAGCAAGGTACCTCCCCTGCGGAGAGAGCGAGCGCCCGGCGCTTCTCGATTGTGGTGAACGACTCCCTCACCAGGTTCTGCAACTCGTCGCGGCGTTGACGGACGAAGAGAGCTTGCTCCTCGTCGCCGAGATTCACCGCGAGAGACTGCGCTGACTGCATCAGCTTGTCCAG
Source organism: Zymoseptoria ardabiliae STIR04_1.1.2 (assembly GCA_000223765.2). Lineage (NCBI taxonomy): Eukaryota > Fungi > Ascomycota > Dothideomycetes > Mycosphaerellales > Mycosphaerellaceae > Zymoseptoria > Zymoseptoria ardabiliae. Next base: position 22,545 of record AFIV01000358.1, read on the forward strand.
CGTGCGAGGGGAGTGCTGTTCCGGATGGCAGATGGCGTTGCGGAGGTAGATCACCTGCGCCATGGCGTCGTATCCCTGGGCGACGTCACCGCACATGTTCGCGGTGTTCTTGACAAAGTCGCGGTCGCCAAATACTGGCTCCAGCTCTGCCTTGCCGAACTTGACGCTACGAGGCCCGTGCGGGTAGTGGAGTAGTTGCTCTGCGGGCCAGTGACTGCGGAGCGCGTCGAAGACGGTACTCTGTGCTGAGTGGTAACACGAGTTGAGCAGCGCAATCCCTTCGTCGTAGGAAATGTGGCATGAGGAGATTGGGTCGAGGTAGAAGTCCCTATCCTCGAGGCGTGAGCGCGACTTGAGGGAGCCGTCGCGGTTGTCGGTCAACGCGAACTTCATGGCGTCGCACTGTTGGCAGCCGATTCGCTTCTCGAACTCATCTTGGCTTTCGACATCTGGGATCCAGACTGTTGCCTCGGTCGGCGCCTCCTCTGCCGGGGACGCCCATTCGTTCACGAGGGCATCACTCTCCTCGCACCAATCGTTGCTGGAGCGACTGCTGACGCTCTCGTACCCTTGGTCGGAGGAAGCTTCGCTGGAGTCATCATCTCCCCACACATCGTCATGCTCACCAGCCTGGGCTTGCTCCAGGGCAGCTTTCAGCTCGATGATCTCAAGGTCCTTTGCGATGATGGTCTGCTCGAGGTCACGGATGGTGGCAGCGGCAGTCTCAGCATCGAGGAAGCTCATCTTGACGGTTGAAATGGTTGTTCTGTGTATACGTGATGGTGTATTGGCGTTGCTTCGCGTGAAATTGCTGGTGTTGTGATGGTTGTTTCGTGTGAAGGTAGTGCGCGATGTGTAAAGAGGGAACTCACGGTCAAAGGGCGGATGGGAAAATACTTGTACCTCAGTCTTTGCCATTTTTCTCTGACATCGAGAAGAGTTTTCACCTTAGTGGGAAAGTCGACCGTGGACTCTGTCTGGAGGTGTCGAAGATCCATGGATCGGGGTTGCTACGATGGTTCCGTTGTCACGAATAGGCTTTGGCACAACCAAAGGACATTCACGATGCTCCCGCAAATTTCCCGCCTCTCACCAGAGGTTCTTTTGTCTCGGCGGCCATCCTTTGATTTCGACCGTCACACACTCACAGATGCCACTGCTCGGAGGAAAATTGCAGGGCAATCGCGGTAGTATCTTGAAAGTGCCTCCGGTTCCGGACAGATTGATGGTTCAGGGGTTCGTCTGTCACAAAGAGCAGATCTCGCGAAAAAAGTCAAACCAGATGTATGGATCCGATCCACTGGTAGCAAAGCTGAGGTCGTGCCGCTCTTTGGTTTCTTCTCTGGACTCGCGACACACTTGAGCCGTGTTTGGTGGACTGGCGTTCGCCTGGAATCCTGTCCGATTCCATGACAGCACGATGTTCCTCGGATCTGGAAGACTGTCCTGCCGTGTAGCGGTACGGAGCTCGGCTGGCAGAGCTTGAAAGGAAGCCGTTTCGTCTTTGACTTTCGAGAATAGCTGTCATCCTTAGGAACTCTCAAAGTTAAAGATGAGATTTTCCAACCTCGACCAGTGGCTTGCATACTTGCATACCGTATATGCAAGAAGACGCTGGACCAGATATCCGGTCGGTACGTACCTTGAACCGTAGTCCAGCTCTACCTCAATGCCGTCCATGGTGACACGGACAAGCGAAGCAAGCATAGGCCGAGCACGCCGGGTGGAATTTGGATTGTCCATACCACGGAAGGACGTTCCATATTCAGAGAAACAGTGAGGCCTTTTGCGCGGTAATTGCAACCCTCTGTTCGTCCAGTCCATCGCCGTGCTCGGATCCAGCTGATCTCCGGATCAAGTCGTGTGCCTCTCCTGAGTAGTTCACTCGGTCAGCCGTGGTACCTGCCTAGAGTCACATCACGATTGAACCATGAGCCACCAGCAAGCTTTCCGATTTCAAAGAAAGCTCGCCACCAGAAGCAAACTTCCAAAGGCTCCAGAAGATGCCGTAGCGTAGCATCGACGAGAAGAGGCGTAATGGCGGACATCGATAGCCACTCGACGTCAATGGAAGCACAAATCAAAGAACACGTCTCGTCAAAGCCCGACCCAAGCCGACCGTCATCGAGGCTCTGCGGAGCCGTTTCCGAAATCCCACCACTTCCGCCAGACCTTGATCGGGAGGATCCGACTAGCGTCTTGGCCAGGAAATCTTCCTATAACTATTTTCCGCGTCTTGCAAACCTCTTCTTCTTCTTAGCGATTTTGTGAGTCTTCCACCCCACCCCTACACTGCGCTTCACCACACCTGCTGACCATCTCTGCCCTTCCTTCAGACTTCAAGGAATCTTTTCTATAGTAAACATCCGCAACTGTGTACCCTAAAAAAGTCACAGACTCCACCCTGGTTGATGAGAACACTGCGGTGCCCAAGAGTGATGCCAATGTGTTGAAGTTCTTCGGGACTTCGATGGTGATGATCTCGCCCTGCTTGGGTTCAGCTTCGGCTGGCCTTTGCAGGAGGGTGCTGTCAGTCGTCTGACAGGTCCTTTTTCATCAAGTTTTGAGTGTCTTGCACTTGGGCCTTGGAGAAGAGCTGTGAACAATACTGATTGCGTTGGAGGGCAAATTTGACACTGCTTTGACGGCTTGAAATCTCTGCAGCGACAGAATCTATGCACGCTCTCTCCGCCAACACGGTCGTAGCTGGTCTTCGCCCTCACCTACCACGGCCACCACTTGTCTCGACAAGTCCAGCCTCGCACCATCCTTCAGCGCACGAAGAGCCCACGCCGTCGAAGCTTCACCATGAAAGCAGCTCGCCTCAACGGCCTCGAATCCGCCTCCCGTCAAATTCTTGCAGGCAGGACACGCAGACTTTGCAAGCAAGAGAAAAAGAGCAAGACAGTGGGCGACATCGCTTGAAGATTTGGAGGGGCGAACAGACGAGCAGGCACAGCAAGAGGTTATCGGATCATGGCGCAAGATGGGACAATGGGCCGCACTCAGATTGCTTCTCCGTCTGTCTAATCTGGAGCTACAAAGTCGCATGGCTGTGCACATGCTCAGTCCACGTCCTTGGACCTCATTCTTCTGCGCAGAGTCTATCTTCCGACAGCTTGCGCAAACTGTTGCGGTGACGCTTCCGCCAACCATATCGCTGTCAGGCACTTTGTGCTAGGAATTATGTATTCGTTTAATCAAGCCCTTCTCTCAACCCACCTTCTTCGCTCTTCGGCTGCCATCCTTCTTCTGGCCATCCTTCTTACCCACCTTCTCCTTGTAGTCCTTCATTTCCTTTACCGCGTCCTCCTCGTCTTTCCGTTCCTCTGCCTCCTTCTTCAACTTCGCCCTCTCCGTCGCACCCCGTTTCTCCGCCTCCTGTACCATCTGCTCACTATACTCCCACAACTGCTTCTGCGCATCCTCATCCGTCACCTCCGCCCGCATAAACTCCCGCTCAATACACTCCTTGATCAAAATCCCACCTTCACTTCGTGAAAACTTCTCCTCCATGGAAGCGTACAGAAAACTCTGCGCGCCCATTCGAGGTGATTTGAGGACGAACGCCCACAGCGGGTACATGAGCAGGTAGAGAGCCAGCCCGAACAGTGAACCGAATGTGAGCCAGCGTCTTGTGCCGGGTGTGCGACACCAGCCTGGATCTACCAGGAGAACCTTTGAGTTCATGGGCATTTTGTCCGGCCTGGCAAATGTGCTCAGATGCTTCTGGAATGCCAATGCGAAGGTGTTGAGAGCGAGCTTCGAGGTCGCATATGCGTTCCCTGGTGAGAACTTTGTGGGTGACTGTGTTGGTCCCCTGCTCTTGCTGCCACTCTTCCCAGATGCTCTTCCTGAACCTGATTGTGTGATGTGAAGCAAATCTCCACCCAGATAGCTGCTACATGTCCCAAACAGAACTCGAACATCTCGATCGGGAGGCTGTGCTCGCAAGGCGGGGGAGAGGATGGAGAGGAGGTGAAAGTTCGCGAGGTAGTTGATCTGCCAGTTGAGCTCGACGCCTTCTGCAGTACTCTTCGGCTCCTTGCTCCCTGGCGTGAGGGTATTGGCGCATAGAACGATCATGTCCAGCCGTCTTGGAGGTGCGTTGTCGATCCATTTCGTTGCAAATTGGCGGATGCTGTGGAGTGAGGCGAGGTCCACTTGTTCGGCCGTGATGAGGTGGTTATTCGTGTCGTTTCGGAGGTCCTCGATGAAGTCGACGATGAAGGGATCGCTGAGGGGGTGTTGGGTAAGGAGGACGATTTGGGCTCCTCTCGTTGCAAGTTCTCGAACGGTTGCTTCGCCTACGCCGCTGGTGCCGCCCTGCGTTGTGTCAGATGTGGGCGTGGCCTCTTTGGAACGATTTTCCATACTGTCACCAGTATCACTTTCCCATGCATGTTCCTCTCACTCAGGTTGCTGGCTCCCGAAAAGAACGTCTTGAGGACCCATAGCAACGCGATCCATGGTAGCGTCTTGAGAATCGGCCAGATGTACGGGATGGATCCGATCCCCTCGAAGATGGCTTGCAGAGCGATGTAGACGGGCATTGCGGGCGTGGTGGCCCTCGAGGGCCGTGATGGAGGAAAGTAGCAAGACCAAGAAACAAATCGTGAGAGTGACGGAATCTGGAGACGACGCGGCGCTAGCGTTTGCGAGCGTGCTCTCAATGTGGTCCCTTGCTTCTCCCGTCGCTCCTTGGTGGTGTGCACCCGTACTCGTAGCGCAAGCGAACGCAACCGGCCATATCTGCATGTACAAAGGCGATGCGACGGGATGTTCTCTCGTGAGGCAACCCGTCCGGCTTTGTTCGCCCGATTGGAGCTGCTCCAAAGCATTGCCGACTCGACAAGATCCATCACCCTTCTGACTCCCACTCCACCATCTGACCGACCATGAACGAAATTCCGACGGTCGCCGAGTTCCTAACTAGCAAGGACATCATCTACGACAATGACCACCCTGGGACGAATAGTGCGACCGTCGTCAGGATTGGAAAGTATGTCATGAAGTACAACGGGCGGACGTGTCTGGAAGAAGCCGACAACCTGAACTATATCGCCGCCTACACGAACGTCCCTGTGCCGTGGTGCTACGCCTCCGGCATTCTTCCCCTCAGGGACGGGGAAAGGAAGTACCTTATCATGGACTTTGTCGAGGGCGACACGCTGGAGCAGCTGTGGCCCAACCTATCCCGCGTCGATAAGGACCACATCTTGCAACAGCTCCACGGGTACGTCGCCGAGTACCGCAACCTTGCGCCTCCGGACTACCTCGGGGCTGTCGTCAAAGGACCCCCGGGGGACGCGTTCTTCACTATCTTCGATGCGGATCCCGCCCTCGGCGGGCCCTTCCGGGACGCTCCACGTTTCAAAGAAGCACTGTTGACGCGGCTGGGGCTGGGCCTGAACGGCGACTCCTCAAACCTAGTCGCGCTCGTGAAGATGCAGCTTAACGACGTGCTCAAGGACTTTCGCACCGTCTTTACGCACACGGATCTGGCCCCCAAGAACATTCTCGTGCACAGGCAGGGTACCAACGAGGACGGCAGTGGCGCGTTTAAGGTCACTATTATCGACTGGGAGACCGCAGGTTGGTATCCCGAGTGGTGGGAGTGGTAAGAACAAAGCGCAGAAGGCCTGTGCGACAGCCGAAGATTGTCTCGGACAACGCCAGGTCTTTGTCCATTCCAAACTGTCTACGACATCCGCTGCCCATATACGCTTTGCTCCCCAGGGTCCAGGCGCCTTTCTGGTTCACTCCCATGAACACTGGCTGGGAGCTCGAGGTGCCCAAGATCATGCCGGTTTATGCCAGGGAGTATTTTGGCTTCAGGTTCATTTGGAGGTTGATTGAGGGGATCTGAGAAGAAACAGCAGACCTGCCATGACAACTTGGTTCCGTCGGGCGAAGTCCATTAGCCACGTTGATACGGTTGCTTTCGTTCTGCATGGGTGGACCACTGGGACTGCGTGACGGACGAGAGTCAATCTACTTGCCGGCGCGCAACGATACAGCAGATATGTCTTCTTCCAAGATAAGCTTGGCGTGTTCAAACTCGATGCTGTTGCAGCTTCTCGATCACTCTCTAATTTGTGCCACAGGTCTCTGCATTGCCCTTTGTCCTCATCTCGACTTGCGCGACGCATTGTCTCTCCACGGGATTCTTGGCGTCGCAAAAGGCATGTCGCAAGGAGTAGTACAAATACCTCCTCGACTCGACGTTCATCACATCTTGCTCTAAATAAAATCAACACTGCAACATAACGAAAACATCCTCAACGCGACCGACCCTCAAACGGATACATTGCTTTAAGTGTACGCACATATTCGACCTACGGCCTGTTCTCCTAAGCATTTCATCCATCTCGCCTGAAGCGATGCCCGACCTCTACCTTGTCTACCAAGCCCGCTGTAGTGTTGACCAGTACGAGCATAATATGCTGTATGTCGACACAACTCCGCGAGAAGCTCACGGACTGTGCTTCCACATCAAGGCCTCGTCCGCTTTTGCAGGATTCGAAAGCGAAGAGAAAAGCTGCCGTGACCCTCGAAAATCTCCTGGCTTCCTCGGCGGACAAAACATCAGATTCGTCAAGGAGGCAGACGTGAATCGTTTCCGGACGGTATGCGAGTCAGTGGAAGTCCCCCATCCGCGGCGGCCCGACAAATATTCTCCTCGAATGATTTGGGTTCGCAAGGCTGTGGACGCGCTGCTCGCTGCAGGTATTGTGTCGCGGGGAGATGGTGATGCCGTTGGGATCATCCCAAGCGGATTGATGTCAACATACGGAACATTGCAACGAGTAGCAGTGCACGGCGTTCTGTTGGCTGGTTGGGTCAGAACTGCCTCTATTGCGACCGGTTACCGGTCACCGTCCAGGTGTACGGCATCAATTCGATGAAATGGCTTGAAGAGCGATCTAGATGGGCATCGCGAATGTCTTTGGCCCTTGTGGGACGTAGCAAGACCAAGAAACAAATTGTGAGAGTTATGTAAGCACCAGCATAACCTGGAAGTTCAACACCGAGTGCAGATGCGGCGAGATGGACTGCACATTACATCGAAAATTCCTGTCAAGCATACTCACGAATACGACCGTCACTCGGCTTTCCGAAGAAGGCAGTCAGCCTCCCGTCCTCTATCAACGTCAGGCGATGGTGATCGCGATGGCGTGCTTCTGCGGTCATTGTTGGGGCTTGACCACTGGAGGCGCCTCGAAGAAGGCAGCCTCAGCTCCCACATCACCCATCGTTGTCAGTCTGACAAAGGTATCACGACGCAAAACTCTGCGAATGCGACATCGACGGGCGACCTGTATCGGCGAACTGCCTGACTCCCGAGAGCTCCCAAGGAGGCGGTGTATTTCAAGGGCTTCCGCCCTCGAGGCTTCGTCTCACTGCTTGCAGCAATGACGGCGCGAAAGTTGGACCTCATCATCGACACCCGTAGCGACCCATGCCGCTGCGAACAACTCTGCTAGAGCTGCCGCTACGAACATCGGTGGCCTTTTGCCCGGCGTACTTGAGCTTGTGCATGGACAGTTCACCTCCACCATCGCCTTATGGGAACTGGAGGTTATATCCCTGCCTACGACAGTGCTGAACTTCTATCTCCAAGCTCACCGACAGGTAAGACCACCCAGTTGCCGAGCTTCATGGCTACTCTGAGGATCTGCGTGACATGTGTGTCCACGCTGAGGCCTGCGTAACAGGGCGTCATCTTGTTCCGACGCCGACGAGTGGAGAGTGAAGAGGAGAGGAGAGGGATTTCATTGAACACAACTTGAGTGCTGCGCACGAGCAACACTGGTCAAGACCTGGAGGGACTCCCAACACTTCCGAGCTCGCAGAGTGGGTAAGGAAATCGATCAAGCTGCCCTCGTTGACTGCTCCCTCCATCCATCCTCTGCCTGCTCCTCCGCCTGCTCCACCATCTGGACCTCCACTTGGTCCACTCTTCGTCCTTACGCGCCACCTGTCCACCATACCAGTCAGGCCTTCTCTCCTCTCAAATCCAAACAACTGGGTCTCCAAAGTCTTCCGTCCCTCTAACAGCCGAAAGTGGACATGCCGTGGGCCCTCCTGCACTACATAGTGCGTCAGTTCTCGCGTCAAACTGTAGCGAGGCTTCGAACAAGGGGAACAACATACGTTACAGCACAGATTCTTGTCACCTGATGTGCATTCCCCGTGGCAAAGACGTGGACCTGGACCCGGACCCAATGCCTCTGCCTCTGCGGCTGGTGCTGCGATCGTGCCGAGGGCGAAGAGGAGGGTGGACGCGAGAAAGATGATGTTCTTCATGTTGATCTTAATGTTGTTGTCGTCGGGAGACGCTGTGTTGTTCGACTCGTGTTGATTGTGGTGAGTGCTGTTTGTGGTCGATTGTGGTCCGTATCAGCTGACTGAGTTCTGGATGGCTTGAGTCGAGCAAACTCGAGGGCGACAAGGCGCTCTCTTATTACACACGGACTCGCCTTTCCTTCGTTCGCACTGCCACGTTGCAGCAGTTCGACGATGGAGCTTCGATCTCCTCCCTGCCAGGCCTGCCGGGAGCCGCGCAATCGAGGAGCTCAGCCGAAGTGTTTCGGGAGCGATGTCATAGACGGACTCGCCTTCGTTCGCCCGCACTGCCACGCCGCAGCGGCCCAACGACGGAGCTTCGATCTCAATTTCCTTGCCCGGTGCCCGGGCCTGCGGGCAGCTGCACAATCGAAGAGCTCAGCCTGAGTGTTTTGGGATCAATGCCATGCATGCTCCTTGCACGCAAAGCTGCGGTGGGGGAGGGTGGACTGCGAGCTCCAGGATGTTCTTGCAAACTTTGATACCATTTTCTCCGTCTGCAGCACTGCTACGGAGGAGGGCGGATGATAGGTTGCAAGGATGAGGCAGTCTCGATCCTCGATCGGGATCTTCTTCGGACCACCTTGATGAAATTGTCCTCGAGTGTTGGCTCGGACTCTGCGGCCGTCATTGTCTCACCCAAGATTTGGCCAGCTAATCGGGATGCAGATTGTACCGACTCTGGACTTAAAGCAAGAAGGAATGCCCGTCGCCTGAAGACGATTCGATAGCTGCGGATGAATGCAGATTCAAGAAGCCGTCGATTCTTCCCCGAAGAGGATCTCGATCGAGTTGTCGGCGTCAGCACTACTCCGCGTACGCAGTCCACAATCTGCAGAGCTTGGTCGGCCTGTCCCTGGTCTTCCGGTTGCGCATGCCACCGAAGTCGCAAATTGTCATTCAGATGCTGGTGCGTGGGATAGCGACGAGCCTGAGTGCAACGGTATCCTTGTTGCGCAGTACCAGGTGTCACTTCCCAGCCTTCGCCCTCTCCCCCCATCAGCAGTTCCACGACTCCCCATCTCCACGTCATATCGCTGTGCTTACAGACTGAGGTGACAGGTTCGGACAAGGATAGGCTTGGAGAATGTCGCCCTCTCATCGATGTCCGTGATCGACGGATCGCCAATGTAGTTCTACCATGCTCGCTTCTGACGACCGCTCACACGTTGGGTAAAGCCAACGATCAGGGCTTTCTAGTTCTAAACAGCAAACAGATCCGTCCACATGGCGAATAAAACTCTAATTTCCCGTACATTACGGTAGGTGGTTCAGGAGCTTGCGACTATCCCCTAGCAGCGGAGGGGCTGTCGTCTTTGTCCAGTAGCAAAACTATGTTGTTGTCGTTATAGAAGCCGCGATGCGAGGGACGAGCGAGCTGGGGCTACTTTCTAAGTAAAACTTTTGGTGAGAGGATGTTTACTACGTAGCCCGATTTGTTTAGTGAAGCCCCGATGATCATCGAGTCTGCCTAAATTGGCTCGAAATATACAGCGGATGAGGCTTCAGCTAATGAGGCTTCAGCTCATCGAAGTGGTCAGCGTTTGGAGTCGCCTGTGCCCTGTGGATTCATTTGCCCGATTACCGGGATGAGTAGACCTCGTGCCTGCAAACGAGGCGAACTCTTCGATGCGTTCACGTGCTATCTCCAATCATTCCCTTCGTATGCAGCCGAAGCTAAAGGTGCGGGTGTTCGACCTTAGGTAGCTTCGCTGCCGAAGGGAGGGTCTAAGGACAAGCCGGGCACTTCGGTCGTTTTGTTCTTACGATTTTTAAACACCGAATATCGATGTTGCAATACTTAGCGGAGGGTAAGATAGCCCGTACGAGAACAGTGCCGGTGTCGCTTTTACCGAAATGTGTCGTCTTTGTGCCTTGCTAGCCTCGGAGGGCAAATCGAGGAAAATTATATAGCGGGTATAGGCTGCTCGTATCGAATTTTCGCGCCGAAGAATCGATAGATATATAGATCGGTATGCTCCCTAGGACCGTTTTTTTGCTTTTGTCGGTATCTGTTCGGTATAAAATGTTATATTCGATAAATGTCAAAAATCGGGCTTTTTCGTAAGAACAAAACGGCCGAAGTAACTACTGAGTTGTCTTAACCTCAGGCACACACTTTAGTATCACGGAGCGGCGAGAAGGAGCTAGTTCACGTGCAGCCCAAGGACAAGGTCTGTTCGCCCTGTTCGTCTCAGTTTGAGCGAGGACATAGATGGATGGCTTCACCACTAAACATGGGTAAGTACCCACTTTAGTGATATACTCTACGTGTAGTGAGACATAGAAAACAACGACTATTGCATATGCCGACAGTCGATTTTTGAACGGCGCGGCGCCCTACTGCCGGTCGCAGGCTCCTAGGTCGCCGCGAGCTTGGACATGGTTTCCATCTACCGTTGAGATTCGATCTCGATCCAAGACCCATGGGTTCCCGCATTGGCATAAAGAGAGCGTGCGACGTAGACGGTTTCTCTTCCCATTCTTCCGTCGACAAGCAGAATCGAGGACTCGAGGATTTCAGACTTCGGCATTCCAACAACCGAACCGGCAACATGCACGCCCTCTTCGCTCTCGCTAGCGCGCTGCTCCTCATCCTTCCTGGAACATCCGCAGGCCCAGCTAAACCGTTGGCCGGTGGCAGCTTGATCGATCGCGACTTGGTCGATCGCAGCTCGGTCGATCGAGCCACCGACGGCGACCGCGACAAAAACCTACACGTCTCCTGCGCCCTTCCACGTCACGACCAGGAGTGGAGAGGGATCAAAGGATATCTGTGCACTGCAGGCAGACGGCGAGCCACGGATTTTCAGGTGGACGCGTGCTATGACCCCAGTGCCTGCTTCTGTCGTCATGGCGATATGTAAGAAAACCAGAGATCAGAGAATGCTTGCAGCTGTCCGAGAGTCTCTCGGGCTATGCTAGCGGCATCAATCTGCCCTTGTACCATTCGTGTCCGAACCACTGCTGACCCTTCCGTCCTTCTGTTTCAGGCATTGCAACAACGCTTTCGGATGCACTGGTCAAGAAATCTTGAATGTTTGTCATGTCGGATATAAAACGAGCCTCTTCGACTGTGGTTGCATTCCGGGTGCGCCGCAGCCCTGGCCCTGAGAGAACGCCGAGTAGAAGAGCGAGGCTTCCTTCCTCGTAAGCTACCCAAACTTCCTTTGGAATCAGCAGGAACGGAATTTCTGACGTGTGACCAGTTCCGCGACGACAGGCAACCGACACGGAAGACGACTCGTGCATGCCTTGATTCTTCGGTCGACGGGGTGGTTTGCTGGTGGAGCTGGATCAGGGAGTCTTCTCCTTTGCGGTTGATGGCGAGGGCGGCCGCTCTGTCTACTTGCATTGCTGATGGGCTTCTCAGAGATGCTTGAATTGTTTTTGGATCTGATGCTTGCGTTTGCGAATCGAATGGGAGTGCAATGAGTCATCAATATGTTCGTTTTCCTCGTCTTCTTGGTCGCAGCATGTCCTCTTGCCGATCACTCTGGGCTGAATCCCTCCCACGCCCACTTCGAAGCTTTCCCTCCCTCCCGGGCCCTCCTCAGGTACGCCTACGATGCTCTCCATGAGCACCCGCCCTCACCAGTCTTGTCCCTCCCTGGCCAGTCTTTTCCCTGCACTTGCTTTTTTCTCATCGTACACAGTCCATGTCGCCCGATACACAGCAGGGTCACCGAGGTGGTGCAAAATATTCCTATGAAGTTTGGGCTCATCTTGACTGGAAGCGTGAAAGGCGCCGGCAACCAGTGACCTCTGCGAGGGGTATCTTGATTGTGTGAAAAGCGGTAAAGGCGGATAAGATATTCAGGCACAAGTCAGGCATCATTTCGATTGGTTTGTCTCACATCTACCTCCGTGTAAGATGCACAGTCGGGCAGAGCTGGAGGTTGAAGGTAAGCAAGCCCCGTCGCAATTCAACAGTCTGGCACAGAGACGGGCACATCGAAAGGCACACTGGTAGCCAGTCCACTCAGACTTGTCTCCTTGAATTCGTTCCTCATGCCCTTTGCCGTCAAGCGCATAGCGGCAATCGCATCATCGAGACGGACCTTGCGGTGATCAGCCTTGCTACTCAGCGCCAAGTTCGCACTCGAAATTGCCTTGATGGCACCCAGGGCGTTGCGCTCGATGCACGGAGCCTGCACCAGCCCACCGATCGGATCGCACGTAAGACCCAAGTTGTGCTCGATGCCAATCTCGGCGGCCTGTTCGATTGTCTCGGGACTGGCGCCCATACAAGCGGCGAACGCGCCGGCGGCCATGGAGCATGCGACTCCGACCTCGGCCATGCAGCCACCCTCTGCGGCGGATATCGTCGCGCCTCGTTTGTACAGCATGCCGATGGCGGCGGCTGTCAGGAGGAATGTCGGAATGTCTCGCTCGGGGTCTTCGCTCATGAACTCGAGTATGTACTTCAACACCGCAGGGATAATTCCGGCCGCGCCGTTTGTAGGTGCTGTGACGACGCGGCCGCCGGCAGCATTGGTTTCGTTCACAGCCATGGCATATACTGTCAGATGATCCATGGCTGGGAAAGTGGTACGGCGAGGAGGAGACGGAGCGATGGGATGTTGGACGGTGCCATGAACAAGCGCTGGGGCGCGATGAATCTGCTTTCGTACCAGAACGGCAGACTGCTGTGTTGTCGGCGCGCTTGCGTTGTTTTTGATCCGTTTCGCCTCGTTGGACGGCGCTGACTTCTCGCGGGTATCACCTGGCTGACGTGCGGATGTCGGGTACAGACCTCGGGAAAGGCGGCTATACAAAGCTGGCGCTCGACGATGTAGCTTCAGAGAGCCGGGTAAAACAGAATCGACGGGAGCTTGAACGGCTTCGAGGATACTGTCGTCCATCACTTGCCAGATGCGGAATATTTTTTGATAGATCTCTTCGTCTGTATGACCGAGACTCTTTTCATTCTCGTAGACCAGCTGGGCGATGGTGAGATTGTGCTTGTGACAAAGATCAAGCAGGCTTTGCGCATCGTGAAAGGGGTATTTGGGACGGCGAGCTCCACTTGATTGGGCGTCGATCTTCTTCGAGCTTTGAGTCATGTCTGTACTGGCTTCAACCTCCTCTGCAGTTATTAGAGCCGACGAGCCTGCAGTGATGGCCTCAACGCCGGTCTTGCGGCTCCCATCAGCCTCGAGTCGATTGATCTCCTTGTAATACAGGTTTTCGGCCAAGTCTGCAGGATGCCGGCCTTCTTGCACGTCGTCTCCATTCTCTGTGTTCAGTGGGTTGATCGACAGAGCGCCATTGACAACGAAGCCGCCGCCGATGCTGAACATGTCGTTCGTAGCCAAGACGTCGCCCTCAACGTCAAATACCGTCAGACGCATGCCATTGCTGTGCATGGGCAGCGTCTTTCCCCATTCCCATATGAAGTCGCGGTCATAATTGAAATCGACTTCTTTGGACTGGCCGTCAGGCAGCGCATGGCCGAGACAGAGCTTCTTAGCAGACTTGATATGCTTGAAGCGTGCCGGTATATATTCGGTCTCCACGGTCTCGACATTCGCACTCTCGAGGCCAAGTAACAGCGCAGACGGCGTCATATGACCCTCGCCTGTGAGGGCCAGACTGCCGTAGATGGCGATGCGCATTCGATTGACACGGTGGAGCAGGTTGGCTCGGACGAGATCGGCGATAAATATGTTTCCAGCACGCATGGGACCCACCGTGTGAGAAGATGAGGGTCCGATGCCAACGGAAAAGAGGTCGAATGTGGAGATGACAGCATGCTCCATGCCGGGTTCGCTGTGATGGCTTGTGCTCTTGCCTTCATCATCGTTCGCCGGATCGCCTTGCTTGATGGAGGAGCTGGAAAGCGCTCGAACTGTATGGCGCCGAAGATCCTGAACGCCAATTCGAATGTGTGATGGAGATGGCCTGCATGGCTGGGTTTGAGTGAAACGATATGTTCGCCAAAAGACTCTGCCAGGGAAGGAGGTAACAGATTGCAGGAGAGCCATCCCATGAGCACTCGCGCGGCTCCCAGATGCTACGATAGCAATGACAATGATTGCAGATCGGTCGGAGACAAAGTAAAGAGCATCTTGGCCAGAACGAAAATGTTCATCATGTTGACTGGGGGTACTGATACCTAGATAGGTATCGAAATGATATGTCGTGTGAGTGCCTGAGGCTGACAGCGCTTAGTCATGCGTTGTTGACTCCCCGCAGGTGAAATTCGAAAGAGATGGTCTCATTCAAACACATACAAGTGAACTCATATTAGAAAATCGGCTTGCCGGACTTCTGATGAGCGTACAGGAAGCTCAATGCCAGACTATGCAGCAGCAAGTAGCTCGAGCTAAAGCTCGTTGCCCTCAGGCCAACGTGCAGACTCCAGCCCAGTGCCCCACCAGTTCTTCTTCCATACACGAGGATATCCAGCTTACCGCCCGCTTCGCCGCCACGGGAGGGAGCTTTTCCATTTCGTCCAGGCTCTGCATCAAACTCTCCTCAAGGATTCGGGCTCTTCTACGCCTCGACGTGACTACGCTGAGCAGACTATTTCGAGGAAGAAAACAGTCAACTTGGAAAGCACACCTAAAAGCTCAGAGGACTCCCGACAAAAGGCACGAAGGTCATGACAGGTACATGTGGCGCGCACCGCAGGATTTAAACAGTACAAATGTAAGAAGCATAAAACCCAATCAAATTTCAATTTCAAAACGGACAAGCTTGCTATCCTCGGGATGGACATGATTGAACTCCCTTCCAGCAGTGTGCTCAAGAAGTATACCACGTGTCTCTTTCCTCCAACAATTTTGACGAAAGAACACTCGTCTCGCGGACCGTGCTGCTCAGCGTCCAAGCCTAGGACGACTTGCATCTGGTTCCCACCTCGACCCCTAGTTCTTGCGATCGTGGTGATAGGGCACGCACTGAGGAGCTTGACCGTAGAAGCTTTCCGGTGGTGTTAGTCGGGTCGCAAGCGGATGAGATCAAGGTCCAACATACGCATCACAATGTCCCGGTGAGATGCATCCGGTGTCAGCGTCGCCGTAGAGGGCGCAGCATCCTTTGCCGACGGTACATGCCTCGGATGCGACGGCAAAGCCGACGATTGCGACGATGATGGAGGTGAAGTGCATGGTGGCGGAAGTGGCGGAAGTGGGTGTGCGTCGAGTTGGTGTTGGTCTGGAAGGAAAGTGTCAGCCGAAGAAGTGTAAGCGGACGAATGTAAAAGTAATGAGTACCTGAGAAGCGCTGACTGCGAAACCGAGGAGAGTCTTGATTTCTCGGTGTTCAGAGGAGTGGAGTGCAAAAAAGAGGAACGGACGGGCAGGACAGATGCGCTTATATCAAGTCCACCTTTCGATTCCACTGAGAACCTCTCCCTTTCCCTCCCTGCTTGAAAGTCCAATCAGTCGAACATTGTGGGGCTGTTTCCTGGTCCACGAGGGTGGGTGTCCAAGCGTTCCCTGTCCTGGATGCTGGCATAGCGCTGACGATGGACAATTCTATCGAGAAGCCGTCTCGAGCTCCCGACTGTGGAAAAAGCCATGCAACCGGACCTCGCAGGTCGCGACACTGGTCTTCGCTGTCTGACCTGGAGCCGAGAATCCGTGGTGCATTCTCTGTCGCCGTACCTGTGCTGAACAAGACGTTCGACGGAGGTCATGCTCCAATCACGCCGGGTCCGTCTGCGCGACTCTGATCACACCACGTTT
Organism: Zymoseptoria ardabiliae STIR04_1.1.2; assembly: GCA_000223765.2. Taxonomy (NCBI): domain Eukaryota; kingdom Fungi; phylum Ascomycota; class Dothideomycetes; order Mycosphaerellales; family Mycosphaerellaceae; genus Zymoseptoria; species Zymoseptoria ardabiliae. Next base: position 38,588 of record AFIV01000358.1, read on the forward strand.
TATGGCTCGCGTGATCTTACACAAGAGCGTGACCGAACTACCGCGTGAAATTTCCGAGGCGGGTATGCGGGTTCCGAGCCTCCTAATAGCCTTGCAAGCGCTAATTTGCCGTGCGGACGGCCACTCCGTACCCGGTACCCCCCTTGTTATTACTACATATGCACGGGCAACACCTAACCCATGGCAATCCCGTGCAAGAGCGACTACGAGGTATAAGCCAATGATCGGCGGTAAAGGACTTGAAGGGCACTCATTAGTGCTTGCATGATTGCAAATTTGGAAGAGTCTTGACCTCGATATGACATGAGCGATGCATTGACAAGGAGTGCCTCAGGCGTGCCACAGCTCTTCGCAGGAAGCTTGCTCTAAGTCCACTGATCATGACGACGTCCACATGTCACCTGTTGTCCATCTGCCGGCCGCGGAACAAGACATGCCATGGTGCTGATTCTCCGCCTGTGAGCAACTTGAGCATTGGTATCGACCACACCTGAGTGAAATTTTGACACTGGACGAATGGAGGAGGGACACTTGAGTGCTGAGCTTGCTCTGGACACAGCCTACACAGAGCGTGTTGAGAGCGAGCACAGAATGCTGCCGCCAGCTTTGATGGCAGAGCGACGGGCGTCTCTGGCAAGGAAGTTCATTGTCCGCAGGAGTGTTTGCGGGACATAGTTCTACCGTGACCACAGAGAAGTGCCAAGCCACGAACCTTCCTACTGCCCTCTGCGTTTCGCTCGCGACGAACCTCATTCGGTCAACAACGAGATTCCTTGAGACCATTTCTTTGCGATTCTGTTCCTTGTTCGCTCACGCGTACGCATTGGAGATCGACCGCAGAAGCCCTCTTCATCCACAATCGACTGCACATATGATGGCCGGCACTGTGAAGGGCTATACAGGTTCATTTCAAGAAGATATACGTTCTCAGTAGCTCGAAACGGTTCCGCTAAAATACATGCATTCGCCCAGTCGCGACAACGGAGTTCCATCGAAATTTTTCTTCGCCCAGGATCAACATCAGTCCCGCATCGATCAGACATAGAGGCAGCTGACACAAGCAGGAGTCTTGAAAGTTTGAAGCGTGACGTCGACGCATCCCTTCTCCAATTCGCGGTTGGTGAAGAAGAGGAGGTGTCTGTCGCCCCGAGCCGGGCAAGCTTTGGCTCCAACACCATTGAATGTCAGACGTCCATTGCTGTCGATCTTGAACGGGCTGCGCAAGTCATGATGAGGGGTAGCAACATGGCCAGTGGTGTATCCGACGACTCCTTGACCCGAGCCTGAGGAAGAGGAGCCCACCCAGAGTTGTTGAGTTGGATCCTCGGTGTGCCATAGTGAGATGGTGTCGTCGGAGTATCTGGCGAAGGTGGCGGAGTCTGCATGCTTGCCGTTCACGCATTGAGCGAATTGCTGCCCGCCGACGAAGATGCGATCGCCAGTGGCTACAACGTTGATGCCGTCGATGCCTTTGCCGTAGGCCTTGATTCCGAATTTCTCATTGAAGCCGGGCACAGTGGACTGCGTAGCTGGGGCCGCCAGGACAGAGGAGACCAAAGTCATCAGGGTGATTGCGGAATATTGCATTTTGAATGAGCCGTAAGAGCCTGGTATGGTCGGTGGGTAAAAGGCCTGTGAAGGTTTGCTTGCTTGCGAGGCTTGGGGCGTTGCTTGGAGATGAAGGTGAAAGAGTGGAGGCAGAGCACTACAGAGAAATCGTAGATGTATATACTGGATGACAGCCCCGCCTTGGGTCCCTGCTGGTACTCGTGTTGCAAGCGACCACCTCTGGTTGTGTGCTTGCAATACGAGTAACTCCGTGTGCGTTGGCGTAGGGATGGCAAGAATAATAATAGTGCCGACACGAGATGACCTAGTGATTTAGACCGACATTGAGAGGTCTAGACGTCGGTCTGCGCATTGAAGACAAGGATATGACCTGTATGTAGGCTAAATTTGGATACGAATGAAATCCCTACAGCGAGCTATTCTTCCAGAAGCGTCCTCATCTGCCGCTTCGTTCTCTTACCGGCGCTATCTGCTTTGGAAAGAAGAAAGCGCACTCTAGTTATGGAGGACTTTCTGTACGCAATGCAGTACGACGAATGAATCATGAACACATTGTTGGCATACGTCAACGATAGACTGTACGGATATATACGCTCGATGCTGAACTTCTTTCAACCTGCTCACAATTGCGCTCGATCACCACCAGCCGTCTTCGTGGTGAACGAGGAAAAGTACTGGTTCAGCGCATCGACAGTCCCACTACCCTCAGTGAGCTTGACCACGCATCCAACATACCCATCAGGACGAACAATGACCACACCACCCTCGTCCTCCGACAGCCCCATCTTCGCATGGGCCGCTGCCGTTGCATCCGGCACACGCTCGTCCCAGACATCGTCAGCGTATACATGGTCCGTATATCTCGCGAGGATCTCCGGTAGCAGGTCGCGGATCTCGATCTCTGGTCGGTGGGCGTTAAAGATGGTGTTGATGGTGAAGAAGCGGGAGTGTGGGTTGTGGCGCTCGTGGTAGTCGATAGAGTTGAGGTTGTCCCATTGGTAGGCGGAGTAGAAGGAGTTCTTCTTCCTCAGATTGGCTGCGAAGTCTGCTATCGCTTTCTTTGTGACTGACGGCTTGCCGCCGAAGATATATATCCGGTATGATCCATTTAGTGGTATCTCCTGCTCGAGGTGAACGACGTTCGCATCGGTCACTCGTGTTACCGTCGCTGGTGTCAGGATCCTGCCAGTCCGCAGCTTGGTCGTCCCTTGTGGCTCGGAGAGGAAGTTTGGATGTTGTGCAGGATGCGACTCGGACCAGTTGAAAACGTTCTCAAGGTATGCAACGCCGTATCCAGACGTGAACTCACATGACTCCTTGAATGTCTTGATGAACTGGTTCTCTTCCTTATCACTTGACTCGCCGGCTTGCTTGCTTGCGCCTTGCACTTCGCCCGCGCTAGGTTGTCGTTGGGAGAAGAGCTTGGCGTATTTCGCGTCAAAGTTGAGCAGGTTCTCAGCTACGTACTTCCGTTCACTCTCGTACGACTTTAGAATTGAGCGGTCGGCGAACCCAGATTCGACATGGTGAATCTTCCACGCCAGATTCTGAGCATCGAGGAAAGCAGTATTCATGCCCTGGCCAGCCTTGGGCGAGTGAGTGTGACAGGCGTCTCCTCCCATGAACACTCGCTCGTCCAGAGTGTATCGATTCGCGATTCCTTGGCCAATTGGGTAGACTGAGAACCATTCCACACGATCCCACTCGATGTGATAAGGCTTCAGAATCTTCTTGGCCTTGTCCTGCACCTCCTTCTCGGTAGCAGTCTTCCTTGGATTCCAGTCCTTGTCTGTCGATGATGCGATTTGAATGTATAACCTGACCATGTTGTCCTCGCGCGGAATGACCATGATCGATCCTTCGTCAGAATGAATCGTGCATTTCATCTGGCAGAGTTAGTCATCGTCGATACCCTTGTCGTTATGCCGCAACATACCTTGATATCGGGAAAGTCTGTCCTGACAACACCGTCCATGACACCCCATACATGTGCGATCGGGTCCTTGTGTGTAATTCCAATCTTGAGCTGATCCCTAACGAAACTCCTGGCACCCTCACCACTGAACAAGTACTTGGCTCGCACCGTCTCTTGCTCCTTGCCATCAACATGAGCAATGCTGACCTGTACCGGATATTCCGCATCTTGACCGTCATTCTCAAAGCCTGTAATCCTCCACGGCCTCTGTACTCTGGTGTTGTGCTTTTCCATGTCCGCGATGAATACACGTTCGATCAAGCCCTGGTGTAGTAGAGTTGTGAATGGGTATCGAGCATCGATGAACTTCGGACACGACGCCCAAGTGCCTGTCCTTTGGATGCCGCCTTTTGCTGGATCCCAGAATGCAACCTCGTACACCTTCGCCGGTTCGTTCTCCATGATGGCCCGCTTGAGGCCCATGTTCCGTAGCAGGTCGAGGGATCGAGGTTGGATGCCGTCAGCGCGGCCGGTTGGTGTCGGTTCGGGTCGCATGTCGATGTGCTTGATCTTGTATCCCCATCTTGCGAGGCATGTCGAGAGGAGCAGGCCAACAGGTCCTGCTCCGACAATAACGATATCGTACTTCTCGGTCATGGCGAGGCTGGTTGCTCACAACCCGGGATGTAAACAGAAGGACAAAGTGCCAATGACGTCGACTAGAGTTGGCCGAGGTGTGTATGCGAGATGGAATGGTAAAAGACAATGAGATGGCAGGTATTGGAGACGCGAGGTCAGAGGAAACATGGACATACATGTACTTTCGTATTACCATCATGACATCCACCCAAGCGATGGCGCTTGAGCACGGCTAGAGGCGTCGGGATTCCGTGAGGAGGGCTCAAGATGTACCTCGAATTGTTGCCGTGCAGAGAAGATCGAGAGGGTGGGGTTCATTGGATCCGGCGATGAAGTTCGGCATTGATGCACGGCGCGCTAGACCCGAAGCTTCCGAATCGATCCCGTGGAGTCTGGACATCATCTCGACTGTCAGGCATGCACATTTAACGTTCGCGATACGTTCATCCGTTCCACGCATCCGACGACCTATGCAATAGGGCCTCCGCTTTCTCTGATATTCGGCAGGACGACCTACCAGGTGTCGGAGAATTGGAGCTGCGATGATGGCTGTGTATCTCCGAAGATCGCCCGAGCAAGATGGCGCTGGCTTTGGGTCTCTGGCCTGTAGTCCTTAGTCCTTCGGATAGAGATATGTACATTGACACTTCAGGTGCTGGACCGACGAAGCAGCGTGTCGCCGGTCGTCAACCCAAGAAAGCCTCCAAGCGCTGCCTCAGCCCGGCAATTGTCGTATCTTCAGGCAGCTCGTCGGACAGCATGGCTGCTACACATTCCTTGACTTTGCTCGATTGATGACCTGCACACCCAGCAAATCCATCAGGAAACTGCCCCTTCCTCAATGCATGCAACGTCTCGCGTCGCTCCATTTGCGTGCCGAATTGTGTCAATAGCTCGCAGGCGATGATACCAAGGGCAAAGATGTCGAGCTTCGGACTGACGCTTGACTTGCTAGAAGCTGGCCGATATAGGTCCGTGCCAACGGCGTGTGTTGGCGGTGAAGCCGACGTGAGGTCGCCAGACTGGGCAATCGAGGTGACAAGGCCAAAGTCGCCGATTCGCACACCAAGTGTCACAGGATTGGCGCAATTCTCTGATTGACACGCACTGCAGTCGAATAGATTTACGCAACTGCTAGCTGCTTTGGAGCTGCTCTCCGGGCGCAAGAAGATGTTTGCAGGCTTCAGATCGCGATGCACAATGCCCTCAGTGTGCAGATATTCGACGCCGTCGAGAATCGTAAGGAGAATCCTCAGCGAAGGACTGATATGGAAGCAGTGTGCCAGCGGTTTGACAGAACTTGTTTGTGGTGGTGACAAAAAGTCTGCCAAGGTCATCGGATAAACATCCATCTGCATGTGGATGGCCAGTGATGGCTCCGTGCTCGATGTCAAGCCGGTGTCGCTGATTGAACGGCTGAGAACATCGCTATCTTCAGGCACTACCTCAGCGATGAGACTTGATTCGGCGCGGAGTGAATGGCTCTCGAACATGAAGCCAACGTCCTTGTCGGTATTCCTCTGTGTCTTGACACGACGAATCGACTCGGTGTCGCTCGATGTTATGATCTCAGCTCCGCCGATAGCATCGTCAGAAGTAGGCGAGATTTGTCCATCTCGGCTGGTCGGGGGTGTGAAGCTGTTTCCAGAGGACCACTCAATCCAGCTACTAAAGTAGCGAACAACATTTGGATGATCCAGTCGAGATAGGGATCGCACTTCGGCCAGAATCTCATCGAGAACAGCTTGTCCTCCTATTGTGATGCGCTGGACCATGGATGGCCGAATTGGCACCTTCTTCACGGCGTATGTGCGGCCATCCAAGCGGTGTCTGACGTGGAAGACCTGGCCATAGCCACCCTTCCCGAGTAGGCCGAGCTCATCAAAGTCTTTCAAATAGCGACTGGGCAATGGCTGATGGAATGTAGACAGGGAATCAAAGACCGAGGCAGGGCTACCAGATTCCATTGGTGGTGATTCAGGCTGCCAGCCTTGCAAGACAGGCTCTGTCCTGCCGTCTGTCAAGAGTCCTCTCAAAGGTGCAGGAAATGACGGCGGTCGCATGGGAGTAGCCATGCCAGACCGTAGAGCTCTGTCTAGACCATCTCGAACTCGCTGACGAGTTGCGCCGTGTCTGTCCTCTTCAGTACCCACAGAGACCAGGTTCAGAGGAGCCAGCTGCGCACATAATATTCGATACCTGCGTCGAGCTTCTTTGTGGACTCCGCGATCGTTGGCAAGTCGCTGGGAATCTCCGCTGTTCGTGCGTTCCATGATGACTTGATTGAGACATCGTTCCTCAAGCAGTGAATGCAGCAGCCAGTCCTGGCCTCCATTAGGTGCTACCGTTGTTGCCGTTCGATCGATGGGGATGGATTCCAGAGAGCTGCCGCTGTACTCTTGTCTGGGCGATATGTCCAACTGGGAGAGAGAGGTGCTCATAACCTCTTCCGTTTCCTCATCCTCTGAATCGGATCCGGACGAGCTTCCACTTGAGTTGGGCGAGCGGAAGAATCTGGACATGGTGAGGAGGATCGGAGGTCCGTCATTGATGCCTGTGGATGGTGCATGGAGAGAGACGCGAAGTTATCTCGCGCACACAGATCAGGGCATGTTCGCATTGAATGAAAGAGCTCCAGATTCAAGCGTGTTCAATGCTCAAAGGCAGTCGCATTGTTTGTTGACAGGGCGCAAGTCTACCGCATTCGAAATTTTTCCATGCAGGCCAGTCTTGTCGATTCTTCGCTTGGAGAGTGCAAGTTGTCGTGATCGTGAGTGTAGAGTCATAGCCAAGGTAGCCATCTTCGAGATTTGTATCGTCCGTTGAAGGCCGCTCCGTTCGGCCAATTCGGCCTTTCTTCGGCAAAAACTTTCCGATTCGATGGACATCTCAAGGGCATGAATCCATCTGCAATGCTCGCGCTGTAGCGAAGACAACATCTTCGACACGCTCGCCTCACGATGGAACGATAATGCAAACCTTATGGACTCGTGTTGCGCAGGTCCGGGGCTCGTGCCACTGCCCGCAATGCGTGTCTTCTGCCCAAGCTGTCTCACGCCGAGCAGCTGGCACGGCGATCAGACGAGCGCCACGATTCTGGACGACATCGACCGTGTGGTACTCTGGAATATTCGCGGTCGCGGCGACACTGGACGTGGGGATCAAGCAGCAACGGCGAGAGCAATGGAATCAGGCGATCGCAGAGGTCAAGCAAGAGCTGGGTCAAGTCGATGACGCCGAGCAGGAGTTCTTGGAAGCCATGGACAAGGACATTGTCGCAGACCAGGAGATGCGAGAGAATTTCGACAGTACAGCGTTCAGACAAGCAATGCCGGAATGGCCCGTGAGCACAGGTCAGGAAAGATATGATGGAAATCTACCACCACAATCGATATACGCCAGCGATGAACGAAAGCGGAAGGCCATGCTGCTACGCTGGGTACCGAGAAAGCTTGAGAGAGTACAGCTCAGTATTGATGCACTGCAGCTCGAGTTCTTCGCGGAGTTGCATCGACGAGGTTGGCATGAAGCAGCGGCGAAAGCAGTTCCCAACTCGTATTCCGAAGTCATGCTGCAACCCTCGGGAATGATCGACATTGCATTACGAAAGAAACATACCGACTTGTATCGACTCATGAAGATGAAAGGTCAATACTCGTTAAGAGATGGAGATGAAATGAATGGTGAGCGTGCCGACCTGAAGTTCCAAACCTGGAAGAGGTCGGAAAAAGATGTACCCTTGTGCAAATATCGGCAGGATGATGAGGGTGGTTTCCATCGTACCACCTACGATCTCAACAGATGTCTGGAGGAGCTTTTCGACTGTGGACGCCGGCGCGAGTTGTCGCAACCAGCTGTGCTGGCCAAAATCTATCACAACCTCCATTTGTCGTCTGCTCCGCCGAATGTGGACACCTTTAACACCATGATCGTGGGTTTGTCAGATATTGGGACCAAGCGACTGGTGGAAGATTGCATCAATGCCTTTCGCTGCACGCAAATTCGTACAAACGAGGTCTCCCTTGCGTCCATACTCAACTACTATTCGCTTACGGACAATGCGGAACAATTCCATCACTGGCTGCTCCTGATGCGCGGGCAGATTGGTGGGCTACATACCGCCACGCCTCACATCAACATCACACCTGCGAGTCAGGGCCGACTGCGCCGAGAGAATGGCAGAGTGATTCAATTGCCTTCCCCCACGCCAATGGTGTTCAACGCTCTTGTTAGAGGTGTCATCAAATTCAGTGGCTTTGAGGCCGCCGTCCAGATCTGCGAAGCTATGAAGGAAGAGGGTTGGGGACTGTCCATGAGTGGATTGCAACCGTTGCTGAAGAATTGCTCGGAGCGTAAAGACTGGGCAGCGGGACTTCGGGTGTGGACGGCCATATTGGCCTTGAAGGCAAAGGCGACACGACAGAAAGACGAAAGAGGGTGGAAGACGCAATTCGTGGACTTGCCAACCTTTGCGTCAATGCTCAACCTGTGCTCTAGATGCGGACAAAGGACTGCATTTGAGGAGGTCATGCAGCAGGCCATTCGAGCACATCCCAAGTATCTCACACAACTGGTTCAGCACCTGAAGGATGACCGCGCAGCTGAGGATCCCAGCCAGGCTCGCCGATTCGCCGCAGCACGAGCGAGCAAGACGGCGTCACGTCATCATGGCGACCACAGGTTTCACTACTTCGAGCCTCTTGCTGAGCAAGCGGTTGTGAGCAACGTCTGGAGAGAGCTGCCAGAGCTTCGACTCAAGCGTTTCTGGGAAGCATCTAAGATCTTTCGGAACGAGGGAGATCAGAGCAGCGCGCGGCGTGAGGAGGCTACGCCTCCCACGGCAAGTAAAATTGTCGATGCGAAAGGATTTGGCAGTACTGCACATTCAGAGGGGCAACTGCGTGGCGTTCCCTCGTTCACGTTGGAGCTGGACGACTACGAGAATCGCGAACGACCAATGATGAGCGCCAGATGAGGCTACACTGTACATTCATGAATTTTGACATAGCGTTGGCGTTTGGGAAGGAAGGTATACACTGGTGGACTTGTTTTATTGTACATATGCATCGTGATATCCAGCTGATGCGGCATTTGGTCTCAATCTGAATGAACATTCATCTCTTCGCAGGTACCGTCGCTTCTCTGTTCGGATCTTGCAGTCTCGCTAACTCAAGCAACAATCGATAGACGTATATGCTCATGTCGATCTCTCGAAAGGCCTTAGCATACCACTCTCGACCGAGCTCCGCGACTTCTCTGGCCTTTTGCCGTCCAATCTCGCTTGATGTGAGATAATTGACCAGCTCTGGAAGCTCGTCCATCGATTGACTGACGGGAATGTAGTGAGCCCACGGTACCAGTCTGTCATCATGCCATTCTCGAAGAAGTGTCTGCTTCAGAGGGAGAGACTTCGATGCCAGAAGCTGATAGTACCGCCCGCTGATGCCATTCCCATCGAGGTCGAATGCCAGTCGTGATCGAAGCGCTGTGTATCTGTCCGCCCAAGGCTTCTTTCTGAAGTAAGTCCTTTGACCTCTGCAGGCACTTCTCTCGCATTGGAATATCCTGGTGAATGCGACATCATACAGCCTGGCGTTGAGGAAGGTTGATCCTACTCGCTCGACACTGTCCCCGATTTTCCGGAGATAAACGTGTGACTTTTGCTCCAGATTCTGTGCCAGGGATACGAATCGTTGTCGGTGGAAGCGTCTCCATTGGCCGTCGAATGAAAAGCCGCCGGTGTTGGATCCGGCCCAGTAGAGGTTGTTCCACTTGTCTTCCCAGTCTGGATCGTGCGTGTCGTCGTATTGAAACTCCTCCTCGATATAAGCTGCACTCGGATACAGAATGTCGCTCATGATTGACGGCACGCCAGGCGATAGGACAGGGAGCGGCTCTTCGACCAGAGAAAAGGACGAGGGCCGTTGGAGGAGACCATGGGTTGTTCGATATTCCGGATTTTGGCACAAATCCATGCTCGAAGATTTGTCTGTAATGAAGGGCATGCCGAAAGTTTCGGGCTTCTCAAGAGAGCTCACGTCCATACGCTCTGATGGACAGTTCCTCGTGAGCTCATCCCATACAGGCCGTCGCGACATGACTGTCAAGTTGAAATGCCCCTCCCCTCCATTTGTGCCGGTTCCTAATGACTCTGGCGGGATCATAACACTAGGCTCGTCGAGACCATTGACGAGGAATTTGACGTCCGGCAGTTTTGTGGACTTGTCGCTGAGGAGTTTGTTGAATAGGAGGCTGATGTGTCGATCGAATGTATATTCACGATGGGTGCAAGTTGTCTTTGCTGAATTTCCTGCAAAACTACACTGCCACAGCTCGGTGTGTGATGTCTGTCGAGCCCGCTTCATCATGAGAAGGATTTCCTTGCCGCTCATTTTCCAGAACGGCGAGACCGAGTCGTGGATGGTGTCGAACTCATCGATGATAGGGGACTCCTGTGTCATTGCAAAGTTGAACCACTCCTCAAAGCCAGGTGGAGGTTCCATGTTGTACCTGCGTTGATATTCGTGTCGCGCTGCAGTCACATCCTTGGACTGCCGTTGTAGTAATGCTTCGAAGTCGGCTTTGGCATTGTTCACCAGCATCTCGACAGGGTGATCGCGCAGTATCGGTGTCACGCTGTCTCTGATCGCCAGCGAGTTGAGCAGGTATGGCACGATCGACGCGAGCAAGAAGATCCAAAGACCATATCTGGCCTTCGCTTCTCTCGGTATAATGTAGACGACTTGCGCGAGTGTGACGAAGGTAGCCGCCACATCGAAGACAGCACGGGATTCGGACGACTGGACGTATGGGTCACGGGTAGTGACAAGGCCAAAGGTCTCGATGGCAGGAGCAATATACCACGGAGCGTGTCGTCTCTATGACTGAGATCAGTGCCCGGCCAACGTCTTGCTGCGATTTAGAACGTACCAATTGAAGAAGGGAAAACCATAACATTGTCTTGGCCACGCCGGTAGCTAACGTATGTGTTATGGAAGGTATGATGAGGCCAAAGATGCCCGCGAAGATGCCCGCAACCATGGCCAACGTGGCCACAATTCTCCAGCAAAGTCGTGAGATGTCCATGCCCTCATCGCTGATGACAGGAAGTCTACACAGCCCGAGCACCTCCTTGGGTAGTAGAGCAATGTAGACAAGTAGCTGAGGCAAGACTGTAATAAGAGACAATGCCGCCCTGCCAATATCACCGCTCGACAAGCTCAAAATCCCCACCACGGCGCATAACGCAGTACCTGAAAGGAGACGTGTTGCTGATGAAGCACTCTCGGATTGAATCCATGTCTGGACTACCAGCAATATCGGCGTCAATATCGGCTGCAGCTCCACTATCCCGAGCTCTGATCGATATAGGCATGATGTTGCCAGACTTGCCGCGATCGTCCAGAGCCATAAATTGTTGAGGAAGGTCGGCTTCAAATCGGAGTCGCCGGACAAGTCTTGATACCTGCTGGTCTTGAAGAGCCTTTCTCGGACCCGAAGTAAGATCGGGAGTAATGTCCAGCAGAGTATTTCGGAGTATAGTTCGGATCGTTGATCGAATGAGCGCTGCACAACAGGCGAGAAGAACAGACAAGCTCCGCCAAGCACTGTGATCGTGTCGATGCTGTCCAAGCGAGGCATGCGCATGTTCTGTCGCGATGCAGACTTTGTGTATCGATCACAAAGTGAGTTGTTGTGACCAGATGCGGACAGGGTGATCGGTTTCAGAGTTCAGCTAGGTCTAGCCCAAAGGGTCGTCCTCGGGCTCCAACGCTCCGATATATGGCCGACAGACATCCATTCTAGCGACAACAGTGGAAGACGTGCTGGACAGGCGACACTCTCACAAGCGAATCACGGAGGCTGCAATGGAAGTAACAAAGTTTAGGCAAGCTGCCAGGTAATGAAGACGTCCGCCTTGCAAGATGTCCCCCTTGCTCGCGCGATCAGGCAGCGAGGCACCAGAGCCACAAACGCGGTAAAATACCATCAGAAGACAGCTGTATATAAGTATATGACTTTCCAGACGGTGGAAGAGTGCAATCAAGAGCACCTCGTTGCACTCAAATCATCTACAACATGGGCTATACACACTACTGGAGGATTTCTTCCGCCACCGAATGGCAAGAGACATGGCCGCAACTCGTGTCGGACGCACGCCTTATTATCAAGGCCGCTGACGTTCCTCTTACCAAGTACGGCGCCAAAAGCGGCCGAGAAGGGGAACCAGAAATCAGCGACAAAATGATCTTCCTGAACGGTGACTACAAAAGCCACGAATCCTTCATCCTCGAACCAGAGGCGACGAACTTCGGCTTTTGCAAGACGGCGGGCAAGCAGTATGATATCGTCGTCTCGTCGATCCTGCTTCGTGCCAGCCAGCTGGCTGGAACCGCCATCAGTGTCATATACGCATGCTCAGAGGTGCAATCTTCCGGAGAATCGTGATGAGTTGACCAAGCCCAGTTCGGATGGAACGTGGGATCGTGATTGGAAGCCGGCGCAGAGACTCGTCAAGGAGCTGTGGCCTGAGGAAGAGATCCGCCGACCTTGGGGTGAGGAAGATGAATAAGACGACGAGAGATCTTGATGGGTGAAACATGCTTGCAGAAGGACTTTTCCATTCGATCGATTTTGGTCAACACTCGTTACTTCCTACAAATGGAAGCTAGGTTTTTTCGGTTCTTCGTAGAACGATATGCGATGCTGCCGTGTCATTCCTGAAGATAAATCATTTACCTCGATTCATTGGCGGAGTTGCGTGTGCATTGAGTCTTCAATCTTTGTGCGTTTCGGTCGGGCCTACCTGGGATAATCAATCTTTGTGCGTTTCGGTCGGACCTACCTGGGATATGATGGAGGAGATGTTTGGAGATCGTCGTTGATCCGGAGACTGTTCTCGCGGCCGGCGGGTGGTGTGTGGAAAAGAAGGGCGAACGGCTTCTCGACTCTATTTCGGTACCTCGACGGGAGCGTCCGTCTTCAGCTCGTGACGTCGTCAACAGCTCTCTAGCTGCGTTCGTTGCACATACACCCGCGTGAGCTCCGCTCTTGCACTCACGCGAGGAACGGTCTCGGATCTCTGAGGGGAGGAGGGTTCGAAGCAAGAGAAGGACCTGCGCGACGACGACGAGAGACCGACCATGCTTCATTACTAGGAAGCCCTTACAGACACCGTCAGCCAAAATGGCCCGATCCACGAGTCGACCGTCAAGCACCCGCAGCGGCAAGAAGAGCGGCGGAGGAGAGATCGACAAGCTGGACTACCATCCTGGAGGCAGACCACTTCTCCTCAACGTGGACGATAACGGCGAGAGCAGCGGGCGGCAAAGTCAAGACAGAAGTTATGCAGGCAGCTTCTTCGAGGATGTGGCAGAAGGGATCGTGGACAACGACAGGAAGAGGATGAGGAGGGAGGTGCTGCGATATGGGAGCTTCGCGTGGGCCCTCATCAATACACTCGGAGCGGGATCGATCACAGCTTACTCATTGTACGCACCGCTGTTCCAGCGTCGACTGCACTACAGCCAGTTGCAGGTCAATGGAGTGTCCATTACGGCGGAGCTGGCCATGTATCTGCCTGTCCCGCTTTGGGGGATTATGTGCGATCGCTTTGGACCGGGCATACCGTCTTTGCTAGCGGGTGTGTTCTTCGGGGTGGGATATTTGCTGGCAGCGTTCGCGTACCAGAGTGGTCCTCAGCCAGAGGGCTGGCCTTACTGGGTGATGATTGTATCCTTCATCTTCATCGGCTCCGGAACATCATGCATGTACTTGTCTGCAGTGACCACCTGCGCGAAGAACTTTGGACGTGGGAAGTACAAGGGCATCGCATTGGCTCTTCCGATTGCATGCTTTGGGTTAAGTGGGATGTGGCAGTCGCAAGTTGGGAGTCGTCTTCTGTACGAGCCGCTGCCAGATGGGGGAAAGGGGGATGTGGATGTGTCCCGATTCTTCATCTTTCTGGGCTGTTTCCTCCTCAGCACGGGCATCGTTGGCTTCTTCGCTCTCCGGATCGTCGGTGAGGAGGACCTCATCGAAGCGGCTGTCGAGGAACTGGAACAGAGCGGCCTTCTCGAGGACAGTCAATTCTTCCACCGAACTGGCGTTCCTGTACAGAACGGCTACGGCACAGTATCCGAAGAAGACATGAGCGACACGCATCGAGAAGCAGTCGAGCGCAAAACCCGCCTGACAGAAGAGCAGCGCATGAAGACATGGCTCCTCAACGCCGAAACGCGTCGCTTCCTCTCCGACAAAACAATGTGGTGGCTAGCCGCCGGCTTCTTCCTCGTAACCGGACCCGGCGAAGCCTTCATCAACAACCTAGGCACCATCATCGATACCCTCTACCCGCCCGTGTCGCTTCCTGAAGGCTCTCAGCACACCACAGCCGCCACCCACGTCTCCATCGTCGCCATAATGAGTACAGTCGCCCGCGTCCTCACAGGTACCCTAACCGACATCCTCGCACCCACAACTCCACCCCACCAACATCGTCGCGGACCCAACTCCGTCGCCAACAGCATGGCATCCCTCCCACCGCTTACAGAACCCAAACGCGGCCTCGAGATATCCCGCATCAGCTTCCTCATAGCCTTCTGCATCCTCATGTCCATCGGTCAGCTCATCCTCGCCAGCGGCTTCGTGCACGGCCATGGCGATCGATTCTGGTTGGTATCCGCATTCATTGGCGCGGGCTACGGCGCGGCATTCAGTCTCACCCCCATCATTGTCAGCGTGATCTGGGGTGTCGAAAACTTCGGTACGAACTGGGGTATTTGTGCAACGGTGCCGGCGTTTGGAGCGACGGTTTGGGGATTGATTTATTCGGGCGTGTATCAGTACGCCGCGGAACATGACACTTTGGAAGGGGCGGGTGATGAGCAGGATCGGCTTTGTTATGGGACGAGTTGCTATGCGCCAACATTTTGGGCGATGGCGGTTTGTGTGTGGGTGGCGTGTGGGTTGTGGTTTTATGCATGGCGCGGACCGGGTGGGTGGTCGCGAAGGGGAGTTGCAGTATGATCAAGAACAGCTTCCAATATAAGAAACAGATTCCAAACACCTAATGCGTCGCCCATATCCCAATCACTTCCTACAACTTCAATGCGAAGCAATCTTCTCCGGCACAAATGGATCGCCTCGATCCGCTCTGTCGTGCTTCGGGGCCGTGCTGGTGGTTCGACCTGAGGTTCTAGATCGTTCGACGTAGAAAATTGGACTTTGCGGCCCTGCGGTCGGGGATTTTCCGTTGTAACTTGTG
Organism: Zymoseptoria ardabiliae STIR04_1.1.2; assembly: GCA_000223765.2. Taxonomy (NCBI): domain Eukaryota; kingdom Fungi; phylum Ascomycota; class Dothideomycetes; order Mycosphaerellales; family Mycosphaerellaceae; genus Zymoseptoria; species Zymoseptoria ardabiliae. The sequence continues at coordinate 53,977 of AFIV01000358.1, forward strand.
TAAGAGTGGAAGGTAGAAGGAAGGTGGAAAGTGGAAGTTGTTGTTGTATAAGAGGTAAAAGCAGCAGTTGTGTTCAGGTCGAGGTCGAGGTTGAGGTTGGTCACTGGTATAAGTAATCAGAATCGAAGATGTGAAGCTGGATGTATACTATCGACATATGCACGCACGTAAATAGCTCATCTGCTGAAGAACGCATATAAGAGCGTAACAGGCCAATGTCGCTATCCGCGCGGCCTTTTGGGTGAGCGCGTGACAGCCGGCGTTGAAAAGTGGCATCGCTTTCCATCTCTACACTATCCGATCACCACCACCTATTCAAGCAATCTTCCCCGGCACAAACGGATGGCCGGCCGTCAAACCGCCGCATACCTACGAAGGGTTAGCAATAGTTCGGACGGGTACCAGGACAGGCAGACGCCCGAGAGACGATCTCGGACAGCTGCAGGCGTTCTGCCCATCGATTTTCTTACCGCCCACGCCTGTCCATTGACATAACTCGCCTCCTCACTCCCCAAAAACAGCGCCACGCGCGCCACCTCATCCGCCACTCCTCCTCTCATCAACGGATTCAATTGCCCAATCTTATTCTCCGAGCCCCTCGCACGCGCCATCTCGTACATCGGCGCCGTCATGCCCGTCTCGATGATTCCGGGGCAGATGGCGTTGCAGCGGATTCCGGTGCCGGAGAGTTGGTACGCGGAGGTCTGCATGATGGAGATGACGGCCGCTTTGGAGGCGGAGTAGTCGGTTGCGCCGGCGTTGGAGCGCATACCGGCGGAGGAGGCGACGGAAACGATGGAGCCGCCTGGATACTTTTTTGTGGAGGAGGTTTTGAGCATGCCGCGGGCGCCGTGCTTGACGGCGAGGAAGACGCTGGGTTGGGGAGGTCAATTGGGCTCGAATGGTGTGGTGGGGAGAAGGGATTGGTACCTGAGAGAGTTGATCTTCATCACTTCCATGAAGTCTTGAGCTGAGCCGTCGAGGACGCTGCCCATGGTCACGCTGATGCCGGCGTTGGCGAAGAAGACATCTACGATCTATCAGCAAGTGTGTTGTCAATTGAAGACAACACGAAAGCGTACCCAGCTGTCCGTACTTCTCCAACGCATCATCGACAACCTTGGCAACATCACTCTCCTCTCCCGCATCGACCTTCCTAGGGTGGACTTCCGTTCCTGGATACTTCTGCTCAATCTCACGCTTGTGCTTGTCGAGGTGCTCCGTGTTCAAGTCGCAAATGTAAATGGCTTTGGCTCCGTTGTTGGCGAAATGGTGAGCTGATGCTCGTCCGATTCCGAGAGGTGAGTTGCAGCCAGTGATGATGACGACTTTGCCTTTCGCTCGTCTGTGAAGGCTGTTAGTTTTGTGTTCGATGCTGGTGGCGAGTTGGAGATCAGGTCTTCGGTTCGTCGTGGATTCCAACGCTCCCGAGATCGTTTAAATACGCACGGTCCGGTCGAGTCTCCTGCTACCATGGGAATATTGGGCAGGTCTTCGAATGAGTTGCCAATGCTCCTAGGTCGGTTCACGAGGTGCTCGCTAAGCTGTTGGAGACGCTTCTTCGGTGCAGCGGAAGCCATGGTCGCAATGGATGGTTAAAAACTGATATTAGGTGTGCTTATCGATGTGAAATTGAATTGATGGTATATTGACGATCTCATGTTGGACGTGATGTCGGAGTGGTTGGCAAGCTGAGCCGGACACAACCGAGAGAGGAAGCCGAGGCTGAATTGCTGCGACTCCTCCACGGAGTAACAGACATGCCAAGATCTCGAAAAGATATCTTTTATTACATCAACGAGCATTCGGGTTTCCATCATCGCGCGGAGTATGTCTTCGAGTGCGAGATGGGACTCACCATTTTATTGCGGCTCACGCTCGACAATGCGACTCCAAGGAACGTCGTGGAGAGCGATGCTGTCAGCCCCGGATGTCAAGTCAAGAATGACTTCATGCTCGGAAGTAATAGCACTTGCATCGATGGTGGATGTCAGTTTCTTCGGTACTCTTAAAGGATGGGCAGCAGCATGCGACGCGTGCGGAACAAAGTGTATGCTATCCACGAGCGAAAGGATGAGCTTCTCGCCGCCTCATCACCGCATACAAAGATCAATCGGCAGACTTGCACAGCGTTGAGCACACGGCCAGGGAACGACATCCCAACCCTGCCGTGCAACAGTGCAATCCATGAACTCGCTCGTGTCGATGCCTGCCTCGTGTTACCGATTTTGACATCCCTGGTCGCAAAGTTCCAGATCTTCGAGATCTGAAGTACGGGATGTTGTGGATCTCTTCATTTCAGAGCCTTTTTCCTAGTCTCGATGCGAGAGCTCGGTTTTCGATGTTGGCTGCCATGCACTCATGCATTGATATGCGGTGTTGATCATTGTCTTGCGAGAAGTGTTGAGCCCTGCAGGACTTGCAAGTCGCCTCACCTCTACCAATGCACGTCCAAAAGTCCAGACTCTTCTGCTGACAAGGATCAAACCCACCACGCCACGCCGCATCTGCAACAAACTTCCAGGCACACATCTCAAATGCCACCCCTAAAAGTTCCGTCCCGACTTCCACTGCCTTCTTCAGGAAGTCGCGAACTGGCCGCGCTATAGCTTCGCACCGCGCGTCAATAGTTCAGACATCTAATCTTGGAGAACGACGTTAGTCGCTCCGGCGGGTGAGAACTTGGTTGGGTCAAGTCGCCACCGTCCAGGCACGAAAGAGCTTCGCGCGAGAAGAGTTTCGGAACTTCGGACCCTGACTTCTCGGCTGCCATTTGAGGTTTGGTTCAGACGATTTTCGCCGTGGAGAGAACAGATCTTGGTTGTGAGGGGGTCGTCTAGGACTCAAGGTTCATCTCCGAACGAGGTGGAGCATGGACTTGTGGTCTCGGTGCCGTCCAGCACTTTCATCACTTTAGTCGGCCGTGGGAACAGCTGTCAATATCGATGTCTCAAAGTGGTGCCTGCGGGCGACACGCGGTCGACTCTTGGACTATCGGCTCTGTGCCGAAAGTCTCGACTCAGCACAATCTCACAAGCAGCTGTCGGTACAGTCGTGCAGGTATGCCGAAGCCGGCCGATAGAACATGTTCGCTACGAGCTCTCCGCTTTTGGCAGGCGACCTTCGAACGAAATCATCACGCTAGTAGGATGGTTGATTATTGCAGAGATGCAAGATGATTTGCCAGACACCCGAACCTGCACAACGCGCAGATGGTCGCGTGAGCCGCAAAGATTACCCGGCGGTCTTCCATCGTAAGATCTCACGTCCGGTGACAGGCGACAGGTGACATCTGACAATGACCTGAGGGGTTCGTTCGCGGATCCGTACACCGCCTCGCGACGAGTCGACCGATGTGTGGACGAAGAGTCGCCTGGAGGTCGATGAGTCGATGAGGGGTCAGGTGGTGCTTGCCCGGTGCTTATGCACTACTATACAGTAGCCGGAAAGAATCGCGACGATGCGCCAAATGCTTCTATTTCATCTATACCCCCTGTACATCGACATTTCTACCCCAGCGATCGGCGGATCAACGTCGGGGTTGTGCAACGTGATCGAGCGAAGAAGTTTAGAGGTCATCGAGTGTGAAGACTTTTATTCGCACAATGACCGCAGAGAAGACTCTTCCTGAACCTCCGCGTTGTATCCGCGTTGTTGCGCTCTCACATGGCGGGCGTTCTCGGCTCCTCGATCTGTGGGCTTCGCTAGAAGTAAAAACTCAGGGTGCCGTAGCGTCGAGTCAAACTCGGCAAGTCTTCACCAGAATCGGAAAGTGGCAGCAGCAAGAGCGCCGACCGGACCCAACCTTGCGCCTGACAGTGCATTTCCAGGGGTCTTGCAGGAAGAGATGAGACCTCGACACTTGGACCCTCCCTGCTTGGTGAACTGCTGCTGTACGAGTGGGGGGAGATCCACGTCGTGTGTGTATATGTATCGTGTGCCTCCCCCGTTGACGCGCGCCCTTCACCTCTTGAGACATTTGTTTCAACCGCTGTTTATACCGTCACCGGCCTCAGACCTCGATCGAAAACGTGTCTCGCCACGTCCCTGCCACGCCTCGACGCGACTGATATATATTCGACAATCTCGTGGCAGCTGTCATTTTATCGGACACACGCTTCGATCACATCTCGCACCCTCCAGCTTCAAACGCCTCCACACATCAAAATTCCACATGGCAAGAACGGCGTCCAGCAAGTTTGTTGAGATCCTCGACACTCGTGACTTGCCCTACTCCCGCGAGAACGTCAGTCTGGAAGATGTCCTGGCCGCGCATCGCTTGAGGACTGGATCACAGGACAGCATCAACACGACTTCCAGTTCCAAGTCGAGTTCGCCGACGAGTCCCACGTATCACAGTGCGCCGATGAACCCGCTCAAGACCGGACTGCGGCGGCTTTCGATCATGAAGAAACCTTGAACGTACTACCCCTGGGGACCTGGAAATTTATTCACTTCAAGCACATGCATACGGACGGCGCAAAGCGGTCATATGCACTACTCGGCCACTTCGATTCACTGCCTGTGATCATTCACACGCGCACGACGACGCTCCTGATGGATGGTCATGATGGATGGCCGATCACTTCGGCGCATTTGACCTGGAGCACTGGCCATTGCAATCAACAACCTCTTCGACGAGCCGCCGATGCTCTCTGACGCGTTCACAATAACACCCATGCCGCACTTCCGCCAGAGTGCTACCAGCACTACTGCCTCGATGCCCCGATCTCGCACTCTCGAAGAACTGCAGCCTATCGACAACGGCAGCCATGCGAAGCTTGCGCTACATGTTGAGAAGAACTGCCCGACTCGTTCTGGGAAGCAATTGGATTGCGGAAGGGACCAGAGCTTGTCGCAAGCAGCGCCGCGGTACCCAACTAATACCCACTTACTACCACACCCGACTTACACCCTAATTGAAGGTGTGTGCGATAATGTATCAAATACTTCAGACGACTCGCTCCGTCTTTACTGCATGAATTCTTCTCCCATCTCATGCCGTCTGTTCTAAATCAGAAACGTTGAACAGCCCACCATTCTTCCCCCATGCAGACGCACTAACTCGCCTCGTAAATGCATTCTCTCGATGCACGGCATCGATCCCACATGCAGTCTGCAGTCTGCCGACCGGCTCATCCTGTGAAGAAAATGGATACATGACGTTGTGGGACAAGGATTCAGCTCTGGACTTCGAACAAGAGGACCCCAGTCGGACGACGTCAGCGGGGAGAAAATACGACGACATCTTCACGGTCTCGCGACAACCTGAACCCTACCTACATCTTCTTACATCGCCCAAAGCGTGAAGACTTCGTTACGCATCGCTCTTTGTTTTACGTGCGTCTTTGTGAGACGGATGTGTTTCGATGGGATGGGGAGGTGCTTGCATACACTGGAGATCGAAGACAGCCTCCGGCTGGACTCAGCTTTCTACTGCAGCATGAGATCGATTCCAAGAACATTTGACCGGTCTGTATGCAGTACTGAAAGTACTCTCTCCCGTTCAGCACAGCAATCTCGCCTTCAACCTCCGCGGTGTCTCCTACAGCCCAGTCCACTCCCCATCACCGCCCTCCAAAGCCTTCAGCAGCACCTCAACATCTCTCTCAAAGGCCCGATACTCCTCCTCAGTCTGCTGCTCCACATTCGGAAACGTCCTCGGACTCACAACCCTCCCTTCCCTCCTCCCCTCCCCATCCCTCCCACTCTTCCTCCCCTCGCTCTTCCACCCCACCTCCCCCCACCCCTCCACCAAAACCCTCGGACACCTCCACATCTTCCCAAACCGATCCGGCAAACTACACGTCACGAAAGTCTTCGTGTGCAGCGCCTGATATCCCGCCCTCTCCCTCCAAAACTTCTCTTCCTCCGGTCCGAGATTGGGCGGTCTCCCTCCCGACACGATGTCGAAGGGCCAGTAGCAAGGTGGAGATTTTCCACGGCGGATGCGTTTGGAGAGGTAGATGATGTGTTTGGTTGGGGAGGGGAGACCGCCAATCAAGGGAGGTAGGTTTTGCAGCGCATCTGGCGTTCCGGGAGACGAGAGGCTGCCTGGGCTTAGATCGATGCCGAGGCCGTTCGGCGTGAGTTGAGGGCCACGGGAGCTGGCTGCTGCGCGAGTTTTGTGGATGTCGATTGAGGGGCGGTGGGTGTGGGTCCGGGAAGAGAGCTTGGGATGGGAATTGTCGGTTCTGGCTGGAGGAGCTGGAGCTGTGCTGGCTTTGGATGGTCTCCTTAGTAGAGGTTTCTTCTGCGGCACAGGAGTGGTTTGTGGAGGTGTTTGGGAAGATGGAGGTGGTGCCAGGCTCCCTTGCTCAATGGTAGGTGGCGTGGTATCGGATGTGGTCGCTGCCACATTACCTTGATCGTTGGCAGGCGGAGTGGCAACGAGGTCTGTGGTAGGTAATACGGCACCAGAGTCTTTTCGCGTTCGATTCTTCACAGGCCTGCTGCGCTTGGTTTGTGGTGTGCTCTTCTTCGACTCATTCTCCTCGACATTCAGCACGATCTCCTTCTTTTCAGCCCGTACTGGTGACAAACGCTGCTTCTTGACAGCCTTGAAGGTTTGTTCCGCCTCTTCAGATTCCGCTCTCCTCTTCGATGGTGTCGGCGACTTTCGCAATTGGTATGACGGCATTTTGGAAAGTATGCCCGAGTTCTGCACTTACGATGTTTGAAAGTCACAAGAGCTCGCAACCAATGCAATGACGGGAGAATAATGGAACAAAGAAATCCAAGAATGCGCGTTTGAGACCAAGGCTCTATTTCCGTCTCCCATTCTTGGAATGCAGAACAAAGGAAGCACGTTTTCGAACTTCCACATTCCAACGCATGCGCTCGAACGCATGTCTAGGAGACCAGACTCTATTCCGCTGTATGCACCCCAATGAACCGACTCCACGAACGCCATCGCTAATGAAACAACCGCAGTCTCCTCGTAGTCTCCTCACATTTTCAACCACAATGATCAATCCACCTCCATCTCTTCGGATCATACAACCACCCGCCTCTCAGATCAAAGTCCTCCTCCCCACCGAAGCCGGTCCAAAGACTTTGCGTGATGCGGCTCGTCTTGGCGCGCTTGACTTTGGGCGGGACGACCGCTTCATCGTGCTCTGACACTTCGCCTTCTTCGGAAGGGATGCGCTTGCGCTTGTGATCGGTGGTGGTGGCTGCTGCAAGACAAAGTTAGCGGTGTGGTGAAGATGGGCGTTGGATGGAGACTTGCTTTCGATGGAGGTGGAGGCGTTGGTGATGTTGACGCTGGTGCTGTCGTCAGGCTCGTTGCCGGGTAGGATGAAAGTGGAGGCTTCGGAGTCGTCGGAGGGCTCTGATTGATCTGCATCAGCGGGATGTGCTTCATCTTTCTCGTGATCGTCGACTGATGTACTCATCTTGCTCGACTCAGGTGCCTCGTTCTTTGAGGCCTGCTTGGGCGACATGGCTGCGATTATGGCTGGCTCTGCATGAAGTGATGTCTGGGAAGAAGACTTTGTGGAGATGGCGAAGAGATAGCATCAGAGATGTTTGTACATGTAAGTTTCTAAGCATTGTGCACATGTTCGACAGGTTTCATGCAGATGCCACTAGCGTCTTGTCGCAGGGAGTGAATGAATGTGGATCATCGACAGCAATTTTGTTGGATCTCTGAGGTGACTACCTACTGAGTGCTCTCTGCGCCAGTCTCTGTCGAAGAGTTTGCTTCGATCTCCTCCGCGATCACAGGCTTCCTCTTCAGGATTGCTACGCCTTCCACATGGCTCGTCTGCGGGAAGAAATCAAACCCTCTGAGACTCTCGATATCGTACATGCCCTTGACCTCTTTCGAGTCCCCTCCATCACCCGGCAAGCCACCGACCAACCAACCGACGTCTCGCGCCTGCGTATGCACATTGCACGACACATAGCAGATCCTCGCCGGGCCATACTCCAGCAGCTGTCGGATGAAGCCTTCGTCGCAACCTTTGCGTGGCGGATCTACAACAACGGCCGTCTCAGCTGGAGGAAACTTCTTTGTATCCACGGCAGCGAACAGATGGTTGGCATCCGCCGCAATGAAGTGCGTCGAGTCTTTTCCAAGGTTGTTGAGTTGTGCATTCTTGCTGGCAAAGTCGATGGATTGGCCGGATATGTCGATGCCGATGCTGTTGCTGAACATTCCCGAAAGTGTGATGGTGAAGAAGCCGGAGCCGCAGTATGCGTCGATCATGTTCTTGATGGCTGGCTCAGTTTCTGCAGTTCCATTCGACTCTTCGTTGGGTCCGAGAATGTTATCGCGGATGTACTGCGTGACGAGTGGTAGGATAGAGTTGTTGTTCTGGAAAAATGCTCCAGCCGGGTTGTCGAGTCGGAAATCGTCGATGTACTCCGTTGAGATCGCCTTGTTGTCGGTGATGCAGGTCTTCCGCAGGACATGGCTCTCGTAATCTTCAACAACCTCCTCTGTCGCCTCGACCTCCTTCTCGACTTCAGCTTCGCCCGCCTTCTTCTCCTCCCGTTTTGTGTTCTCCCTCAACAGCAATGTCGCACCCTTTTGATACGCATCGATGTTATCCGCGACTCTCTTCCTCTCTCGCTTCATGCCACCTCTCACTGCTGGCGTGCCAATCGGGCAGTCCTCGATATCCATCGTCTTCCGTGTTCCCTTCAACATGAACCCAATCGGCGGGACTTCCGGCCAAGTCACCTTCTGTCCATGTCTCTTGTCCCTCCTCCCTCCCGGTGGTCCGTCGAAATGCGGCGTAAGCTTCGTTCGGTAGCCGTATTGCAGCGGCGATCCAATCGTGTCGCCAACGGTGGGCACTACAGATGCAGGAAGGTTCGAGAAGTTGCGATATGCCTTCTCTACGGTCGATTGTTTGTGTGCGAGCTGGTAGGAATATGGCAGGTATTGGAACTGGCAGCCAGAGCATTTGGAAAAGTATTGGCATTTGGGCTCTTCTGTGCGATGCTGAGAGGGTGTCACGACTTTGACAAAGTCTGCGAGAGAATATGGTAGTTCTTCATTGTGCTTGTAAACTCTGGCGGTGACGGTGTCGCCTGGCGCAGAGAATGGAACAACATATATCTGCCCGTCCTTCTCTCCCAATCCGTCTCCTGTCGAGGACAGCTGGGAGATTGTGACGTCTATCTCGGCGTGGTGCCCTGGGAGCTTTTTGTCCTCCGTGATGCTCACACTCTTCATGAGATCCTTGATATCTGCCAGAAGCACATCCTCATTCGAGCCATCGCTCACATTTGGCTTCTGCTTCTTGCTCTTTTTGAAGTGTCGCTTGCCCTCGTTGAAGGGTCGTTTTTGTGCCATGATCGTGGTCGTACGCGGCGCGAGGAAGTGCTTCGGTTGGGGGGGACGAAGGCGACGAATGCTGAACATTGGTCTGCAGCGCCAGACGTCTTGTCGATGAGATTGTAGAAATTTGGCTGGTCGTCTCCAAAATGTGAGGACGAGAAATTGTAAGAGATGTCATTGGCAGTTGGCTAGCGGCTGTATCCGCCATGTCATGCTTAAACCGCTCCTTCTGCTTGGACTCCCACACACATCACATGTGAGAACAATGGGACACCATGTCGGCCGGCGGAAAACAGGACCAGATTGCTCTGCTGCTGGAGCAGGCCAACGCTGCGGCACTAGCTGACAGCTTGGTGATAGCTTCCGAGCTGCTGAAAGAGGCATCGCATCTGGATCCGGAAAATGCCAAGGTCAAAGAGGCATGGTTGGCTCTCCAGAAACAAGAGCAGACTGGAGATCTGGTCAAGCTGATCCATGGCTACCTTGATCGCGGGGAAGATGAGAGCGGACAGAAAGCTCTGCTTGTCATTAGACAGAAACGTCTGTCTCCGTCTGAGGCTGAAGAGGCTATTCGGATCTTGCTGGACTTCACTGGAGAAGCCAAGCTGCTCGACACCTTGACTGGAACACTGCTTCACATCAGCGTTGACGCCAGGAAGGTCCTGGTTGCAAGGTTCAAAGAGCCCATATCGGAGATATTCGATCATCTGTTCGACCGAGGAGAGGAAAGCTTCAAGGCTCTTGCCGCACTTCCCTTCGACGAGGCAGTGTGGAACTCGAAAGACGACCAAAAAGCGTCACAGCGAGATCTGTTCCGACTCGGAATAGCCAAGCTGATCGACGCTGGTGTTGACCACCTCGAACGGCCGATGCAGATGATCGCCCGACAACTGTCTGTCGCTCCGGACAATGTCAGCGACCTGATTGACGATGATGTCTTCGAAGTCGTGCTTATGAGTCTCGACATCCGTTTGGAGGCAAGTCTGAGACGTCGGGCTATGCTGGCTACAGCAAAGGCCCTTGAGACATTGAAGGAGAAAGGCGATGCCCTCTTCGGGCATTTTCTTGCTAGCAAGGTAGCGAAGCAGACCAACGATGACTTGATCGTTGCATTCTCGGCTGCATCTGCAGTCTTTCCAATGGCTCCGGCTGTAGCGGCCAACTTGTTCATGACGGACGGATTCGTGCAGCAGCTTGTGCCAAACCTGGAGCGGAACTCTGAGGCTGCTAGTCACGGCCAGAGGTAGGTGGCGAGCACGTCTCAACGACGTCTGGTCGACAGAGTTTCTTCGGGTCTTCTTCCATGCTGACATCACACAGAAAGAGTCGAACGCTCGAGCAAGCAGCACTGGAATTGCTCAGCGCAGCTTGCGTTGACAAATCCTGCAGAGAGGCCATCGACCGATATTGCTCAAATTGGCTACGAGGTCTTTCCGAAGAACGCGAGGGAGCAAACAAGGCACTCGCTGCTTTGATCCTCGCCAAGATTAATTCCAGCTCGCAAGAAGAGATCACCGCCAAACTGGCAGATCTGGTGGTAGTCGGAGATGGCGAGCGTGATCAAGCAGTGGAAGGCCTCGCGTACACCTCACTCCAGCCCAAGATCAAAGAAGAGATCGCCGCAAACCCAAAGCTACTGGAAAGCTTAGTGGAAGCATTGACAGAACGAACAAGCGCAACATTTGGCTGCCTGACCGTCTTCTCCAACCTGACAAGCTACCGCACAGTCCAAACAACCGAACAGAAGAAGATGGCCCAGCTCAAAGCCTACGCCAACTCCTCCAAACCCGCACCCGAAGACCCCCTCGACAACGACACCTTCGTAACATCCCGCGCCCGCAGACTCCTCGACGCCAACGTCGTGCCCGCTCTCGTATTCTGCAGCACGCAAACCACATCCCCAGCCAACATCGCCATCGTCGTGCAAATCCTCTTATCCGTCTCCAAAGACCAGAAACACCGCCCGCAAATGGCACAACAAGGCGCCGTCAAGCTCCTCCTGCAAATCCGTGACCGCGTCGCCAAAACCGACAAATCCACCCCTGAAGCCTCTTCCATCGAACGCAGCGCCTCTCACGCCCTGGCCCGGCTCCTCATCTCTGTAAATCCCTCCCACGTCTTTTCCGCAACCCTCTCCGCATCCTCCGCCGTCAGCGCCCTCATTCCTCTCCTCGCTATCGATCAAGACGCTGAACAGCGCGATCTCCTCCCCACATTCGAAGCCCTCCTCGCGCTCACGAATCTCGCATCTATGCAAGACAACGCGATTCGAGACCTTCAAATCCGCAACGCCTGGACGCAACTCGAAGAACTGCTGTTCTCCTCCAACACCCTCATCCAACGGGCTAGCGTCGAATTAGTCTGCAACCTCATGGCTTCCCCATCCGGCGTAGCCAAATTCGCCGACGGCTCCAACGACGCAAAGCGAAGAGTCCAAATCCTCCTCGCGCTCGCGGACGTCGAAGATCTAGCGACACGACGTGCTGCGGGAGGTGCGTTGGCCATGTTAACTGAGTGGGACGCCGCGGTCACGGCGGTGCTGGACAAGGAAGGGAGTATGGAGATCGTGTTGGGATTGTGCGAGGAGGAGAGCGAGGAGTTGCGACATCGGGGTTTCGCGTGTTTGGTGAATGTGGTTAATGCGCCAGGGGAGGTCGGAGTGAGAGGCGTCAAAGCTGTGAAGGAGGCGGGTGGAGAGGAAGTGGTCAAAAATGCGTTGAGTTCGACAAAGAATCCAGACGTGTTGGCATTGGGCGTGGAAGTGCTGAAGAAGCTGATGGGATGAAGGTGACGATGGAAATCGGTCGGGACGGGAGTATGGCATGCATACGCATTGCATTCTTTTACGGTATCAAAAGCACTGCGTAGCATTTGAGTGACGGTTCGTTCACAACAGCATCAAATCAGATTTGCGGCCTTCCGCACCTCGCACCACGAAGCATCTCACAATATCGAGAGCACAACCCGACAACCGAAAGAAGTTCCAAATCGTGCATGACATTAATCGCAACTATCTCTGAGCTACTCAATTACCTGCCTCCCTTCATGCAGAAAAGCCACCGTGTATCCAGAGTCCACCCGACAATGCAAAGAAAAAAAAGTCTCAACAAGAGACCAAAAGCACAATGTTGACAATGCTCATATCAAACAACTTGTGTGTGATCTTCATCTCTTTCGCCATCTCTCAAACTTTATCGATATTGTCGTACAGATACTGAGTCGCTCCAGAAATTCGCAAAAGGAACGTGATGATGAGGACTGGAAGCCTTCGCTGATGAGAAGCGTGAAAAGTCAGGGATGACCGGAAAGATGCCAGAGTCCACCGAGCTGATGATGTTGGTGACTCCTGAAATGGAAATGCTGCATCTGGTGCTCCGTCCTGTAGAAGTCAACAATTACTCTGGCAAGAGCCTCCATTAGAGCTGATGATGGTCTGATGATGATGTCAACAGAATCGGTGGTGGTGATATGCAGGATGTTCGATGTTCTCAAGGTGTCAAGCGAGCGTGGTGGCGTTGGTATCCTGATCGTCATCTCATATGATGTTCTTGCGCCCTCAAGAAGTCGGCCAAGATGTGTTCAAGCACTCTCATCGCGAGCACCGCCCTTGCGCCAGACAGCTCTCCAGCGACGCTTGCCAGGTGGGCTGCCAGGCTCAAAGGTGCCATCATTGGTCCTCGACCCGCCGTGAGAGCCCGACACTTTGATTCCGACTTTCTCCGCAATGTGCTCGAATTTAGCCTTAGCAGGAGAAGAGCTCTTCGAAGGGCTGCTGCCTTGCTTTCGGCTCATGACTCTGTTGGGAGTACCGTTGGGCGAGGTGGCTGGCAGTGGGGGTGACATCGGTGGCTCGACTCCATCCAAAGAGCCTTCGCGGAATCGGCCAATGGTAGGTTGTGCGCATTTTGGGACAGTGCCGTCGCTGGTGATGGAGGTGACACGTTGTGGTTGAGGAGGTCCTGTACCGATCAGTTCTGGACCAGGATAGTTCGGAATGCAATCATTCGTACCATCGAACTGAGCGTGTGCAAAGTACCCGGTGGCCAAGCCGGCAGCATGAGCGACCGAGCTGGACGACTTCCATTCCTGGGGAGTGATGATGCGGTGACCGTGCCACTGGCCTCGAGAGAGGTTCGAGTCGATGCTCGTCAGGCTGCTGATGCGGTGCGCGTGCGTTTCAGGACCAGCCGTGCTGCCGGAAGCGATGCTGGTTGTGCTCAAAGCCGGAGATGTTGGCTGGTAGTTGATGAAACGGTCCATGCTTCGTGGACCAAGGTAAGGGCCGGAGAGGTCGGTGACACGACGAGGGTCCTGAAACTTTCCCATCTCCTGGCGGGTGTTGTCTTCAGACATGAGGCGCTGCTGCTTGACGATAGAGGATGTTCGCTGAGGGAATGGAAAGCTGGCCAACGGGTCCGCTGATGGGGCAGCGCCGCCATGAGTCTTGGCCCAGGCTCCAAGGTTGTTGGATACCTCATCAATGTGTGGTCCTTCTGGAGCAGGCGTGAGAACGGCGTTTTCGTTCTGCGGCGCGAACACGGCTTGTTTCAATGTGTCCATGCTCTTCATTGCATTCTCGAATGGTGGACGGGGTTGTACCGTCTCCTGATCGGCAGATCGAAAGTGATTAGAAGTGCGATGATGCAAAGCCGGACTTGGTCGACGGGAATGGGTCTTGATCGGGCTTCCTGTGAATGGGCCGGTGGAAGTCGGGACTTCCGGCTTTGACTTGAGCAATCCAGAGCAGTAGCCGTCAAGAAACTGGCCCATGCGATCTGCTCCAACAGGCCTACGCTGCAGACCGGCCTGGTAGCCTTCGATCCACTCCCGCGGCTTATCAGCAAAGTCGATAGTGTCGAGCGGGCTGCTGGTGACACAAATGTCGTCCTGAAAGATATGAGACTTGACTGGCGACGAAGATGGCAATGGTTGACATTCTGGCTGCTCAGGATGCTCCTGCACAAACAACCACTCCCGCTTATGCTTCGGACTCACGTTGTGCGCCTCGCGGTATCCATCAATCTTCTCTGGCAACGCATCTGGTGGGAGGATCGGTGTTCCTGGAGGTGCTGGTGTCGCTTGAAAGCTGGCGATCTGCGGGCTGTAAGACTTGTCCTGTTCTGGATGGTTGTTCTCCTTGCTATCGGACTGATCAAGCCGAACAGGATAAGCGTGCGGACGGGTCGAGTATTCGCGAGTATTGTTGGGGAAGAAGTTGGCGGTCTCGACACTCGAAATGCTGGAGCTGTGCACATGGTTGTTCTTCTTGGACGGGCTGATGGTGTCCGTGGAGGCATTGGCCGCCTTGTGGGACCTCTGCGACACAGGCTCGAGCTGGTGTACAGCAGGGAGTGTACCAAAGTCGGTCGTCTTGGAGTTGTCCTTGGCGACCGCTCCAATGTTGGCGGAGGTTTTCGCGGAATCGAAACCTGGGCGGTATTCCGGGCTCATCGGATTCAAGTTTGACTTCGTGTTCATCGTTGGCTTGCTGGCTTCCGGCACTTTGATTGAAAGTGCGCGCGAGCGTCCGTTGGGTGATCCGATAAGACTGTCGACCATCGAGCGAGCTCCATCGCTTTGAGGAATGTTGGGATTGGCCGGCATAGTGGTGACGGGCATCTGAGGCTGGTCGATGGGGAATGAAGAGGCCATGGCGCCGTCGTAGGTCGGTGGAGGGATGAAAAGACCTGGGGGTAGTGCCGCCCAAGCATGTCCGGCGTATGCATCCTCTGGCGATGGAGGCATTGGACCGCCATAATGACCTCCGAATGCTGGAGGCGGTGCCACTGGAAAACCAGCATAGCCTTGAGACAGGGGGCCATTGTTGGTGTGGTGGGCCTGCAAGAACTGCGGCAGTCGATTGTTGCGAGGTGGTGACACTGCTGGCCGACCAGCCATTGCTCTGGGCGATGTAGGAGCATTTGGCGGCGGCTGGCTCTTGAGCTCCTTGACAGCTTTGCGAAGCCTGTCCATGTTGACGACCAATTCTCGACGTCGGGCGACCAATGTGTCCTTGGCAAACTTGCTCATCATGCGTCCATTGCGCACCTCAGTCTTGTCCAGCTCCTTCAGCTCAAGATCAAGCTTTGTGTATTCGAGTTCCAAAGCGGTGATTTGTGAAGAGACGGACGGCTCAAGAGCATTCACAGCCTTGCTCTGGGCAGCTTCGCGTGGTTGAGTGCTGCTTTCATTGATGGGAGCTGAAGTGTTGACCAAGCCTGGGGAAGGACGCTGAGTGACGTTGAGATTCGGTGCAGGCATGTACAGACGCATGGCGCCGTCAACCTCGGTGAGGGGTAGGACAGTGCCGTGGACGATCTGACACAAGTTCCCGTTGATGTCCTGGGCCACGAAGCCATCTTCGGTCGCTTTGGTCCATTGAGGGTTTCCAGCATGGCTGTTCGGGGCGAACTTGATGAGGCCGCCGTTCAGATTGATGGCACTGTAGCCGTAGCGAGGGTGGCACAGAGGCGATTGCTCGGATGGTACGATGCGTCCGCCAGCAGTGACTCGTAGGTGCTGAGGAGAGCCGTGAGCTTTGACAATGGCTTCGGCTTTCTTCCGCTTCATTGAGGGAGTTGGCGAAGGACCGTACTTGCTGCTGGCAAACGGTGCCGAGCGGAGTAGCTGATTGTTCGGTGCGATCTCGCCAAGGACGACACTGCTGGGGGGTGCGTCTGCAAGTGACAGCTGTTGGCGGAGGAAGTCGGATGCATTGTTGCCAACGGACAAGTTTTCGTTGTTCGAACGTGTGGACGTGATCCGAATGCTTGCTGCGGACGGACGAGAACGAAACGACCGCGCCGCGAACGACTTGGACGCACGGAGTACGTGCTCTGTGGGGTGACAGTAAGCATCTTGCCAGGAATCTGATCTGCTGAAGGGATCGTGATAGGAGGTGATGCACTCCACGATTCGGTCCACCGTCGCCATTGTGATTGAGTGTGGGTGTGTTGTAGCATGAGACGGAAAAAAGAAGTGAAAAGATATGAGTGAAGTCCGAGAGCGGACAGTGGTCTAGACGTGAGGGAAGATCTGCCAAGCCAGGCGTTTGGTTGGGGTAAGATATGACAGTGGATGGTGTGTGTGATCTGCGAGATACCAAGCATACCCTTGACGATCTCGGCATCTTCACCGTCATGTTCCTCAATCGCCTCGCGTAACTTTGGCTGAGAGTGCGTTCCTCGCAGTCGTTGAAGCTCTTCGGCAGAGTAGACCCGGCGGGCCGTCTTCGAGCTGGGCATACTCGCGATCGAGCGCTGCAGGAGTATGCGCAATCCTTGTCTGCTGGGCGATCAGAGTCGGGCACGGGCCACAAGGAGGGGTGAGGTTGGTCACGGCGGAGCGGAATCGAAGCGCAGAGCGGAGCAAGCTAGAAGCATCACTTGGTCAGCCAATGAGACAATCATCATTCAGCGGCTGAAACTCACCGGTGAAGCTCAACCGGTAACCGGTACGCGATGTGGAGGCAATCCGTAGCGACTGCGTGCAGTTGGAGGCGCTGATCAAGCAGAAAGCGAGTGTCGCGGCGGTTATGAAGAAGTTGGGAATGGTGGATTTGCAATGAGTGTGTTTTCCAAAGACCGCCGACGGAGTGTGTGTGTGTGTGTTGTGGAGGTGAAGAGGAGATGGGAAGAGTGCCGATCTGGGCAGAGCGCAGGAGAGAAGTGTTTGGAGGAGGCTATGCATGGTCGAGCACTGCCTGCTGTGATGCGTGCAGGAACCTTCTTGCGAGAGGGGACTTGAGGAAGCGGGTGTGGGAGGTGGGATATGTGGCCCAACGCGGCAGGAGCAGCTGCCTACTTGAGAAATCTGTAGGCATCCCCACGCGACGAGACTTCGCTCGGCGGATGATTTTGAATTTCGAACAGAAACATCTACTCACCAATGCCCGAGACCCAGCATGACACCGTCGCGATGGCCGAAGAGCCGAGTTGCCGATTCTCTCCCGATTGATTGCAACGAGATCTGACTTTTCGACGTCAGAGAACCTGATCGATCGAAGTAGTACGGAGTTCTGCATCCAGAAATACTGATGTCGGAATCACGAAAGATGAACATGCCGATGAAATATGTACGCCAAACTCCAAGACAGCCTTGTCTTTTCCCATTGCCTGGTGCGCCATTCTCCGATGCTGTCTTTTGAACCGAATGCAAATCACTCCATCACTTGTTCTTCGTCTGTTTGTATGTGAACCGTTTCCGAGTTCTGCGGACGCCGTCAGTGTGCTTTCTTCTCCCTTGCTGAATTCATCGATATTCACTCACGCTGAAAATTCTCCCAGCTTGTGTCCGACCATGTCCTCCGTTATGCGCACATCGTTGTAAATCTTGCCATTGTGGACCTGGAAGACCAAGCCAACAAAGTTTGGTAGAATCGTCGCACTTCTCGCTTGTGTTCTCACTGGCGGTGTTCGTTCGCCTGCCTTCGCTCGGATGATGGGGAGACTTGGACGCGGTCAGTTGTGGTCATATCGGGTGTCGGAGAGGATCGTACGGGACAATGTGTGGCCCTGCGAGGAGTGTCAGCATCGCTATGTCAGCTCATTCATTCCACTGCTATGGACTCACCCTTCCACACGGACCGGCGCCCGAGTAGCGCTGCTGTGACCTTCATTGCTGCATATGAATGTCGACACTTCGATGGATTGACGGACAGGATGTGAAGTCGAGACGGAAGGAGCACAGCGGAAGTACCCGCACTTAGCGTCACTTCTTCGCTCGCGTCACTTCGCGTCTCCCCAAGGCGGCGATGCGCTCTGGGCCAATGAACTTGTGTTTGAACATTAACCAAACATAATTCATCTCACCTTTCTTTAGTCCTTGGCCGTCCAAAGGCAGTCCCTTCTCCCTCTTCTCCATGTCTCCAACAACCTCTTGCCTTTGATACCAAACGATCCGTCATTCATCATGCCCGGCCCTCAAGGTATGCGCACATCGCTCAGTTCATCAAACGATGCTAATCAAGCTCAGGACCCGACACGATCCGGATTCTGGTGGCAACAGACAACCATGTCGGATACGCCGAACGAGATCCAATCCGCGGCGATGACAGCTGGAAGTCCTTTGATGAAGTCATGAGGGTTGCAAAGGAGCGCGATGTTGATATGGTGCTTCTTGCCGGAGACCTCTTTCACGAGAACAAGCCATCACGCAAATCGATGTATCAAGTCATGCGCAGTTTGCGCGCCAACTGCTACGGCGACAAGCCATGTGAGCTGCAGATGCTGAGCGACGGTAGCGAGCACTTTGCAGGGTCAGTCGCTGATGAAGCTGCATGCTTGAGGACCAGAGACTAACAACGATGCAGTGCCTTCAACCATGTCAACTACGATGATCAGGACATCAACGTTGCGATTCCAGTCTTCTCGATCCACGGCAACCACGACGATCCATCTGGAGAAGGACATCTGGCTGCCCTGGATATTCTCTCCATGTCAGGCCTTCTCAACTACTACGGTCGAACACCTGAGTCAGACAACATCAACGTCAAGCCAGTTCTTCTCCAAAAAGGCAACACCAAGCTTGCACTCTACGGAATGAGCAATGTTCGCGACGAGCGGTTGTGGCGTACATTTCGAGATGGCAATGTCAAGTTCTTTCGACCAAGCGCTCAGCAAGACGAGTGGTTCAACATCATGAGCGTACACCAAAACCATCACGCCTACACGGAGACGAGCTACCTACCTGAGAATTTCCTACCCAACTACATGGATCTCGTCATTTGGGGCCACGAGCACGAATGCAAGATCGAACCAGAGACGAACGTGGAGATGGGCTTCAAGGTGATGCAACCAGGATCTTCCGTGGCCACATCGCTGGTGAAGGGTGAAGCAGAACCCAAGCACATCGCAATTGTGAGCGTCACTGGTGTCGAGCATCACGTCGAACCGATCCGACTGAAGACTGTGCGACCATTTCTCACTCGCGATATCGTCATGAAGGATTTCAAGCAGCTTCGAGATCTCGCTCATGTCAGGGACAACAAGACGAAGATCACCTCATTCTTGATGACTGTGGTGGAGGAGCTCATCGCAGAAGCCCAACAAGAATGGACAGAGCTTCACCAGCAATCGGACGAGGACGAAGATGAAGCGGCACCTTTACCACTCATACGCTTGCGTGTGGAGACAACACCGCCGGATGGTGGAAAATTCGAAACCGAGAATCCTCAGCGCTTCTCCAATCGCTTTCAAGGACGAGTTGCCAACGCATCAGACATTGTGCAATTTCACAAGAAGCGAGCTGTCGTCAGATCAGGAAAGATGCAGCCAGAGATGCCCGAAGATGGCGTCATGGCGGAACTGCAGGCACTTGAAAGCGTCAAGGTTGAGAAGCTTGTCAAGGAGTTTCTTGCAGCTCAAGCCCTCACTATCCTCCCGCAAAACAGCTTCAGCGATGCAGTCGGGCAGTTCGTTGACAAGGATGACAAACACGCCATGGAAGAGTTCCTCGGCGACAGCTTGAAGACCCAGCAGGAGAACTTGCTCGCGACCGCCCGTACAGCAGCCGACGGTGATGACAACGATGATGGCCAGGCAGAGGAGCTGAACGATGAAGCGATGGCGGAGCTAATCGAGAAGAACCGACTTCTGATGGAAGAGCAGCACTCTAGAGGTGAGCGGCGAATCCGTCGGAAGAGGGGCACTCTGAAGCCGAAGCCACCGGCCTGGGACAGTGACATGGAAGGACCGTGGGAGGATAGCCTGATGTCGTATGCCGTGGAGGACGGCGAAGAGAGCGAGGCCGAAGAGGAGGATGATGACACTCCCACACGACCTGCGAAAGGCAGAGGTAGTCGTGGAGGCCGAGGAGGCAAGGCGACGGCCGGCACTACTCGCAAGACCACTGCGGCTGCGAAGAAAGCGCCGGCAAAGAAAGCGCCGGCCAAGGCTCCAGCCCGTGGCAAGAAGAAGCAGACCTACGAAGAAGACGAAGAAGACGAAGACGGCGATGCGATCATGATCAGCGACGACGATGACGAAGAGCAAGAGGAGAGCCAGGGCTTGTTCGTCTCCCAAGCCAAGAAGGCGCCCGCCAAGAAGCCAGCAGCACCGCGGGCTACACGTGGACGTGGAGGTGCAGCGGCAGCAGGCAGGAGTGGCACACAGGCCACGCTCACCTTTGGCAACAGTCAGGCTCCTTCTACCGCGAGATCCTCGACGATGAGGTCCACTGCTCGACCGCAGCCTTCGAGACGTGTTGAGCCTGAGGACGACGAGATCAGCGACGACGACGATGCGTTTGAGCCACCACCAGCTGCGCAGCGAGCTGGCCGACGCTGAAGGAGTGAAGCATTTTGTGCATTGCGGGAGCATGTCCATGGGCATAGCGTAGCGCTGCTGGGTTTCAAAAGCGAATGGAATTGTAAGTCGTATCTCGGCCATGTCTGGCAAGACACATGAGCTCAAATGTCTAGTCTATTCTGAACAAAGACTTCAGACATGCTCCGATCCGCTCACGTTCTCAGCACTATGTCTCGCTGCGAATGATTCCTGTCTGAGACCTATCATGATGTGTCGTTGCATCGATGTCGAACGATTCGAGGCTACTTAAGCATCGGATGTCCTTCTCCAGTCTGCCCACAGTCAAACACCATCATTCAACCACTTTCCTTCAACCACTCCCATTCGAAGCGAGCCCGCATCTCTCGAACCCTTCTCTCCATCTTCACCAATGGCCAACCTCGCTCTGCAATACTGCAACGACTTCGGCCGATGGCTGGCATTCATCGCTTTCCCGGCGTTTTCAACTCATGAACTTACTTCCTATTTCTGCTGGGAGTGTCTCGAAGAAAACTCCCCCAGGAGCTACGACGAGCCGGAGTACGATTATGCAACTGGAGGTGACGACTACGACGGCGAGGACTATGAGGACGATTATGACTACGACGAGGAGAACAAATTCAAGGAGGAGGATTACTGCGAGGACGATGAATCCGATCAATCCGACAACAATGACGACGACTCTTCCGATTCTGGCGACTCTTCCGATTCTAACGACTCTTCCGATTCTGACGACCCTTCCGATTCTGACGATCCTCAAGACTCTGACGACAAGAAGTCTTCCTCGTCTAACGACTGTTCCTACGACTCCTCCAACAACAACGCGTCCGCCTCTGACGACTCCTCCGATTCTGACGACTCTTCCGATTCTGACTCTGGGTCTGACTCTGACGATCCTCAAGACTCTAACGACAAGAAGTCGTCCTCGTCTAACGACTCCTCTAACGACGCCTCCAACAATGCGTGCACCTCCGACGGTTCCCCATCCAACGAGGCCACCTCCAAAGACTCCCCCTCTGACGACTGTAGTGACGAGGACGCTGATGATATTGTTCGCCTCATTGAACAGATGTTCATGGACTCTCCCTAAAGCCCTACCTGCTGGAAATTGAGAGCCTTGATGAGTGAGCATGCAAAACGTGTCCTGCTTGGGGCTCAATGACCGTATCGATAGCATCCTAGCAATGTATGCCTCTCGCTCGTGAGCAATGTAGCAACCAAGAATTTCAACAATGGAGCTCACAGCATCACGCACTCAACACATCAATCAAAGAACTGCCACAAACATTCATTCATTCAATGACATTCATCTCCAGGGTATCCGCAATCATCACCAGCAAGAACAGAATCTGTACACCGCACCCCAGCACTGTCCGCAAAAACTTTCACATTTCGCCACCCCAAAGCACTCTCGATCATCCCATCTTTCACAACGCCAAACCCGTCCCATCGCCCGTCCATCGATACAAAGCCAACACCTCCCGCCGTCTCAACTCCCCGAAATCCTCATGCCGACCACGAACCTGTGCCAAAGCCGAGCGCATGACTTTGCGGAAATTGCGCTGCCTCAACGTTAGCAGTCAATCTTGTTGATTATGTTATGCGAATATTAGGAACGTACCTGGTACTCCGTGTTCAAAGTCACAACACACGCCTCGTGCGCCCTCACAATCGTCTCGCAGGCCTTGACGACACTCTGACTCGCTTCAGCTTGCAACTTATCGGCAATCAACAGCAGTAAGAAACTTCCTTGTAGGAGATAGATGCCGAAGAAGAACGGCATGAAGCTGAGATCCGGATCATACTCCAGAATCTCATTGATGGCCTCTGCGGCAGACACGGCGTGGCCCGTCGCAGAGATGAACGACTGAGATGATATCCACAAGTCGTTGTCATCGAGGAGAGATATCGGATCCCATTTGCCATTGAGGAGGATATGCATCGTGTGCATCAGATGAGTGCCATACGCGAGGATGATTTTCGTCTGCAGAGCGGACTCCGTCAGGCGATTCGGGTTGGAGGTGGAGGTATTGGCCGAGCGAGGACTGGTGGTCGCGTCATTGCCATTCGTGCCATCGCCTGATGCTTGTTTCGGATCGGGAGGATTGAGGTTTCTCGCGGCAAAGTCTTGGAGGCTTTGGCCGTAGGCTTCGAGTTGGTTGGAAATCTCGTTCACTTGGTCGTCCCAGTCGGTGCTGTTCTTGAAGCGTAGACCGAAGCGAGGATGATTCCGCGCGTGGTTGAGGTCGATAATCTCGCCGAGGATTGTCATGAGTGGTAGGAAGAAGCCATACAGACTGTGACCGCTGCAGTCGAAGCTTGGTCCGCGTCGTCGGTAGAAGGCAGTCTCGGCGTGGTTCTCGCTTGGGTAGTGATCTCCGGCTTGCCAGCTTGCTTCATTGTCCGGTTGCAGCAGACCGTCGCATTCGATATCAAGGAGGAAGAGAGGCCGGTTGTAGCAGATAGCTAGATGTCTGTCCACCATGTACAACAGCCACCATATTCTTCTCCGCTCTTCGCGCTCCTCCTCTGTCACGAAACCAGGTTGATTCGATCCCAGTCCTCCCGAGCGGTGCGGACCGGCTTCACCAGTGGCTTCCGCCTCAGCTTCCGGTCCGTCAGGATTATGGCGTTCTGGGTTAGGTGGCAGCTCGCGACCGAGCTTCAGCTCTCGTGCAAGTGACCATGCAGCGTTCCACCATCGCAGACTCGCAGCCTTGTATTCACTTGCGGACACCACCGTGGCGAGGTGGAGATATGTCGCGACATCGTCAAGCGCAGCGCTCGCTCCTGGAGAGCCTCCTTCACTTTCATGAGACTGCCCAGGTAATGCCACTCCGAACCCGCCCAGCGCAACTCCGTTGATCACTGTATTTCCTCCGTACTGCTGGCCGTCCAATGGAGTGTGAATAAGTGGTTTGAGCAGTCCTACAGCAAGCTCAAGCAATTTCTGACAGATCTTACCCCGTGCAGATGGAGAGGAAGTGAGGAATGCCGATTCGCTGGTTTGTGCAGCTACCCATAGCATGCTCGCCAACAGTGCGGGACTGCACGCCCGAGGATTGTTCTGTCGCAGGAATGACTTCTTGCGGAACAGGTAGCCGAGCACGTAGGGCGAGTGCGGTTGCATGAACACAGAAGATGCGCTCTGAAAGTAGAGGTCAAGCAGGTCGCATGCGAGTCCGATTGGTATGATGGCCGAGATGTGAGGAAGTAGTGGTCGTAGAACAGGATATCGAAGGGTCTGGTTTGAAGGTGGCATTTGCTGTAGGGGAGGGTACAGCGCGGCGGATGGTGAAGGTAGTGAAAGCCAGCCAGGCGAGCCGGCCGCGGGCGATTGTCGCAAGTATAAGTTGGCTGAGAGCGGAGATCCACCAAGTTGGTATGGCTGGTTGATGCCCTGTTGACTGCCCGGGGATGCTATGTTGTACGGACTCTCTCCGTAGCCTGTTATGGTGCCCCCTTGTATCATCGAGTGTGGCATCGGGTTTGGTCCAGTGTGGAGAATGTTCTGCCCTGAGACCATCGATCCATGATGCAAGATACTGCGGTGGTAGTCATCAATGCTACCGTAGTCGCTGATGCCCATTGACATCCCCCGTTCCTGCATTGGAGCGACCGGGACTCTTGGTGCAGGCAGGCTGCCCACGGCCGACGGCTGCTCCAGTGAGTCGATTCGCTGCACCGCTCTATCTCCACCGTTCGCGTCTCCGAGGCCACCTGCAGTGATGCTTCCGCCCGTCGGCTCGAAGTCTGCCCGATTGAGTCCTGAATGTGCAGCTTGCTGACTTGCATTCGAAGACGTCCTTTGCTGAGGCGGTAGACGAGGCGCCTGGAAACTTGCGCTTGATCGTCTTCGCTTCACGCCGGAGCGCATTTCTGATTTGGACTCACTCAAAGGCGCACCCTCTGAGTGCTCGTTACCCGAGTTTGGACTGTTGTCGGTGCCATCTCCCGCCGCCGCTGCGGCCGCTTGCTGTGCCGCGACATCCTTCCTGGACGCCTTCCCTCTCTTCTTGCGCTCGCGGGCATACTCGCACGTGAGCGCGAATTCGACACAATGTGCGCATGGTGTCTTGCCGTCGCACTTGGTCCGCAGCTGATTGCACTGGTCGCACGCTCGGCTTATTCGCTTGCGCACAGGTTGATTTGTCCCACTCGCAGACCGACCACCTTTTTCCGGAGTAGTATTGCCTTCCGCCGCCTGCATGTCTCTGATGTCTACACTTCCATTGCCATTCGTGTGGTTCGAGCTCGTCCTTTGCTGATTGCCCATTCCACCGCCGTTCTGTTGCTGTTGCTGCTGTTGTAGCTGCTGCATAGCATAGTGTGAGCCCTCGGCCAGCGCATCCAGACCGTTTGTGGCCATGGTATGGGTCGAGTTGCCTGGAGCATGCGAGTTCGTATACGATGTGCCGATATTGTTTGGAAAGAAGTGGTTCTGGCTGGTGGAGAGCATTCTCACGGTCCCACGGTAGCGAACAGCGTCGATCAATATCGCGTGGTTTCGATCAGCTCATGGGCGACGGCGTCTCTCTTCCCTCTGCACCATGTTGTTCGGTATGTATCGTGAGCTCGTCGTTGGCGTAGATACGTACAAGAGCTTGGAGCACAAGACACGCTCAAGGAGATGTCATACGCAGATGACAAGCAAGAGAGGCGGAGGAAACAACAAGACAAAAGCGGAGTCTAGACCGATCAGTGGTTTGTGGTTGGAAGAGAATCGGCTGCTGCTCGGCGACTCGAATCCGGCCCTGCGTCAAACGGTCAAGTTCAAAGTCAATCAACCCCACCTCACCTCCACACTTTCGGCCAAGGGTTCGGGCCCAATGGGGAAGAAGTAGAGCGAACAGGGATATGTGAACCACGACATCACGCGGAGGAGGTGTGGGGGGTGACGGCCTCGGACCCATACACGCAATGTTCCGAAGTTTCCGCCATTAGAGGGATGAAATCTGCCGACTTCGAGGAACCCCGGGTCATAAGGCTGTCTCGTCTGTCGAACAATATGGAACACTCGACCTTACGACCATGCACAGCGATGGACGAAGCGACGAAGGGAAGAACACGCGTGCATCCACAATCTGCAGGACGGCAGACCTGGCCAAAGGGCGGCTTCCATGTGACACCAATCAATCTATGAGCTCGTCCCGCACGAGGAACATCTCCGACCGAATCCTACCTCCGTACTACCATCCAAGCCAACGGAGCGATACCTGTACGGTGAAAGTTGCGGGACATTGGGGAGATGTTCATTAGGATCGTTGCTCTCAAGGTCTTGTCGGCAACTGTCTCTGCGCTGTCGTGTGACATGCACCGCACGAGGTGGTTATAATTGGTTTGGTTTGGAGTGTTGCAGGTTGAGCGGAAGGATGGAGGTAGGCAAACAGTGGCATGAACGTCCTGTCATGATGACCGCTCCAGCGGAGCCGAGTCCCGACCATCCATCTCGTGGGTCAGCAGACGACTCTGTTGTAGTAAGTATCAAGTAGGTTCCTCGCATGAGAACCTAATAATAAAAGCTAGGTGCAACTCCCGACTGAGAGATTTGCATTTGCCGTCTTGTTGGATAAATTAGCACGTGGCAAGATTGTCGATCGCCACGAGCGCCACCGCCCTGCAATTGGTTCTCTGCACTGCTCGAGAGACCACCAGAAGAATTGGAAGCACACTTGTGTGCTGTGTGGCGCACCCCATATCTTTCTCGAAGGTCGAACGAAGCGGATATGCACCTCTGTGCTCCAGCAGCTTCCACCCTGTGTGTGAGAGCGGAATGGCGATGCACGCTATTCGAACTACACAACATGAAGGATAGAGTCGCACTGAATGATCGAAGTCACGCGAGGGAAAGGAGTCTTGAGAGTAATATAGGTCTCGGATATGCATCTACATTCCTCCCCATTCGATACAGAAGGCACGCACGTTGCCTCCTCCACTGTCACTAGCCTCTTTCTTCGGCTCCTCCCCACCCATCAAGAAGCCTTTCTTCACTCCCGTGCCCAAGCGACCACCGCCAACGAGATCGAGAAGATCAAACTCCTGGTCCCAAGACATGCCATTGCACAAGAAGTGTGAGTGGAAGCGAAGCGGGTCGCCGGGATAAGCCATGTATTGACAGCCAAATCGAAGGCCTGGCGCCATGAAGTAGCCTTTCTCGTGGAGATGCTTGTACATGGGATATGAGTCAGGAACTCTGGGGAGCTCCAACGACTCTCCATTGGTCGGCGGTTGCGCTTGCAGAGGAGGATGCGAGGTCGTTGGCGTGACACCATATGGCTCCGGACCTGCTGAGCTCTCTGTCGTAGAGATGACAGAGGGAGCTGCTTTGGGAGGTCCACTGGTGGGAGGCGGCCCGAAGAGGAACTCCTCGTCGCTGGCCCCAATGGGTGGAGTCGGAGGAGCAGAAGCTGTGGCCGAGCCGACTCTGCGTGCCGCGGGTCTCTTTTTCCTGCTGGGATCTGGCGTGAACATGTCGTCAGGTATGTCGTTCCAATCACCGCTCGCGGCTCCCAGCCTCTTCAGCGCTGCCTTCTTCCTGTCCTCGCTCTTCTTGGTGGCCTCAAGTGCTGCGCTCAACCCTTGCTTCCGCAAAGCGGCTTGAAACGCTTTCCTTTCGTCCACACCGAGGCCGTCACCGAGATAGCTCCGCTTGTGCTCAGTCACGTCGTCTACAATGTATGCCACCTTTTTCTCGACCAGCAGACGTGCTTCCTCCGGCATGAGCTCGAGAGGCAGACCCAGGAACACGTTCTGCTGGGATGCCTGCGGGAGGGTGCCGATGAGAACACCCGAGATGTTGTGTTCCCTACGCAGGTACGTGACGACGTTGACATCGTACAGCATGTATCGGTGGGCGACTTTGGAGATGGCAATCGGCTCGGAGACAGTTGTTGACCCGTTGGCCGTTGCATTGGTTGTTGCGGCCATCGCTTCGTGGGATGTGTAAGAGCTAACTCTCCAGTCAGTTCATGAGATCGATTTCAATGAGCGAATGCGTTGAGTATCGTGAATCGAGAGTGAATATCATAAAGAGCATAGCAATTTTTCTTCGTCAAGAGCGTGTAGCTTCAGGGGATTGACAGATTAAAAGTTTCTTAATCATTTGACCGAGGGCGTGTTGATGGGAGAGAGTAGTGATGGCCATACCTGTTGTGACGCTCGTGTTGTCAAACGACGAGCTGCTGTGGTGTGTTCAACTCATTGTGATGGTGAGGCTGGGAAAGGAAGGACGATGAATTGTGTCAAAAAGCCATGTCTTACTTTCTAGCGCCAAGGACGCTCGGACGCAGCTTCCCTCGTCTGAAAATCTTCGCATTTCGCAGTTTCAACTTCGACTTCAACCTCATTCCATACATCAGAATCATCCACCCGCCGCATCAACGATGTCTTTGGCATGTTCTGCACGCGCAATCTCGTCGACCAACTTTATGGAAGCTGCATTTACGATGCAATGAGCTGGCATGTCTCGAGCGCCTTGAGCTTCATCGCTCCGTGCCCACGGTATTGAACTCAATATCGAGTCGACCACGCCTTGGTATGTCGCCTGATGTTTGGTCCGGCGAGGCATTGGTAAGTCTAACACCTTTCCCCAACCCTCTCCCGAATGATGAGTCTATCACAACCGTTCTGGAGACACTTCATGATCTACGAACAAACATGCATCACCATCTGACTCTTCCTCTTCTCCGCCACTTTGATGAGCAATCTACACCGGCACGCAACCAATACTGACAGTCTCCAAGGCATCCATCCAATCCTCTACGCAGACATCCATTCCACAACACGGGTCCCGCTTGCTTTCGTTGGTACGTTTGAGCACCTCTCTTCCCTTTCCCCTTCATGATGATCGGTTTTTCCAGTTCTGCTACCGAAGCAAAACATTATGTGGATATTGTACCTTTACCAAAACTTTGTCTGATCCGAACAATACCTTCAAACTTCATTCTTGCACGCATTTGATGGACTTGGCTAATAGAAGACGCCATAGATCCGTCACCTCGAACATCGATCAACGCGCACACGACGGCCACCCGCCTCTCCCGAACACATGGTAAGTCGACCTCGAGTCTCCATGTCCTCACCACAAAGATGATAGCACAGTCTTATCCATTCCACGAACCCTTTGGTAGCATCACCTTCCGAGTCCTCCTTCCTTATACCGTACCGCCAAAGTCTCGACCGAGGCGGGAGGATGGGTTGTGGAGTTGTGGTAAGCATGCAAAGCTTCGGTTGAGCATGTGATGCCGCGTAATGGGACTTCAGAGCGTTGAATCACACTGTCCGTCTTGGACTTTGTGAGGAGATGCCGGCGGGTGGGCATGCGTAAAAACGGCTTGACTGAGACCCGACGAACATTCACCATTGATCAAGCATTACTGGCTTCTTCAAACATGCACTTACTTTTGCATCACAGGACGATCGACCGTCTCGACCTGGTGAGCATCCGACTGCTCACTCATTTTAGACATTCCATCCGTCGATGCTTGCATGGTACCAGGCTTTAGATGTACATCTCCTCAGGTAAGGCGTGAACGCGATGTGTCTGGTCACCATGTTTGGCCCACACTCGACTCGGTCCTTACAGTTGTCGATGAACTGTAATCTCGCTGGCCTTTACCAAAGGCTTCCACACTCCACACGCTCCCAGAAGGTGATACATCTCTTCAGACTACTGTAGATGTGCGAGGTGCAGGCTTTGGGCGTCCACGGACGCCGCGTATGTACAGCATATAACAACACACAACTTGAAGTCCACCTGCCTCCTCCAGCAATATCGTAGGCGTGCCCTAGCATTCAACAATGCCACATGTGATCCAAGCCGGAAGATCTGCGTATGAGCGGTTGTGGCTGTGTGGCGTCTTCATAAATATGTTTGAGTTTCGGCAGAAGGTTTGTGGAAAATGTCTGGGCTCGTCATATGAAGTATCCCGCTCAATCTGTCTTGACAATCATGAACAATCCTCGTGGGTGCGGCCGCGAGTATTAGTCGCGCTGCTTCAAAGCGGCGGGTTAATATCGTCGTCATATAACGGGCTGTATCGTACAGTTGGGGAAAAACGAGGCGAGTTTCTCACGTTTGGTTCTGGCGACAGGGGTCAGCTCCTGAAACGTTTGAACGCTCCGCTGCAAGTTGTTCCGTACCTGATATTTCGACAACACCACATCAACGCCCACACCTGACTCTCTCGCTCGATTCTACTTTAAAGGAGCACTGACTCGAGACCGCACGCGACGCCCATCGACTAGGCGTTCGCAGAAGTGAAGAGAGCACGCGACGTCAAACTGTGAGAGCCGCCCTGGAGGACGCGCAATCGCACGACCCGAGACATCCTCGACCTTACGACGACCGACCGCCTCGCATACAAGTCAGAGGCAATTGGCGAGCCACTGTATTAGCCAACAAACATCTATGCTTTGCGCAATCTCCATAAACTCCACGACATATGCTCCCCTCTTATGTCTCGTCGGCCCAGCAAGAGAAGATGAACAGGCATGGATATGGAGGCAGCAATGGCACACCGCGAGGAGCTGGAGCATACCCCATGGGGAGCAACAAGTCCGGATTCAGCATAAGGCCTGACAAATATGAAAAGTGAGCATTTCGCAGGAGAGAAGATGCTGGATTGAGTGCTGACATCTTGAAGATACCAGCCACGGTCATCCCGGAGTTTGTCCTTGCGGCGAAGAAGTACGCTTCTGCGAGTCGGCGGCGCATGTACGCTGCTACTCATACTGATGATCTTGTTTCCATCCATCCGACCTGGTTTCCTCGTTGCGCCGCTTTCGATGGGCCTCTTATCCAGCGGGGATCCGTTCCAGCTCGAGACGGTCCGGTACTACGATCTCTCCCATGTCGGCGGAACGAGTCGCGGCTGGGAACGGGAAGAGCGGATACTCTTGTGTGCTCCGCTCAGAGATGCAGCACCGCATCTCCCGATGTTCTTCTCACATCTACGAAATCTCACCTACCCGCACAATCTCATTGATCTGGCCTTTCTGGTTGGAGACAGCAAAGACAACACATTACCTATACTTTCAGATCTACTGGCGGAGCTGCAGGCGCAGGAGGATCCCAAAATGACGTTTGGGGAGATATCGGTGATTGAGAAGAATTTTGGACAGAAAGTCAACCAGGATGTGGAGAGTCGACATGGCTTTGCCGCGCAGGCCAGTCGGAGAAAGAGCATGGCGCAAGCACGGAACTGGTTGCTCTCGGCGGCACTGAGGCCTACACATAGTTGGGTATATTGGAGAGATGTGGATGTAGAGACGGCACCGTTCACGATCTTGGAGGACTTGATGAGACATAACAAGGATGTTATTGTCCCCAGTACGTATCGCACAGGCATCAGGACGTGGATGATACTGACTACAGGACAGACGTCTGGAGACCGCTACCGGACTGGCTGGGTGGAGAGCAACCGTACGATCTCAACAGCTGGCAGGAGTCCGAAACGGCGCTGGCGCTCGCGGAGACTCTCGATGAGGACGCAGTCATTGTGGAGGGATATGCCGAGTATGCCACTTGGAGACCGCATTTGGCATACCTTCGCGACCCGTACGGCGATCCAGATATGGAAATGGAGATCGATGGGGTGGGAGGTGTCAGCATCCTGGCAAAAGCGAATGTCTTTCGAAGTGGCGTGCACTTCCCAGCTTTCAGCTTCGAGAAGCACGCGGAGACTGAAGGGTTTGGCAAGGTGAGATCTTGCCTGAAAGCATTATACGGTGCAGCACACTGACGACTTGAACGCACAGATGGCCAAACGCATGAAGTTCTCCGTGGTCGGACTTCCTCACTATACCATCTGGCATTTGTACGAACCTAGCGTGGACGACATTCGCCATATGGAGGAGATGGAGCAGGAGCGTAAACAGCGCGAAGCGGAGGAGAAGCAGAAGAAGGAACGCGCAGAGAAGATCCAAAATCAATTCGAGGTGGCAGCAGACAAGACCCAATGGGAAAAGGACAAGGAGCAGATGAAGGGCATGACGGAGGCTCAAGCTGCCAAACGAGCTGCCAAACTGGCCGCGCGGAAGGCTGAGGCGGGTGTTGACAAAAGCTCTGGCGGTCAACATGCACCCGAGAAGCAAGCCGACGAGGCTGCACCACAAAAAGCAGGATGATGGAAAGTAGAACTCGTGAGAAGCATCCGGCTTCTCCGCATCACGCTTCCTCGATTCGGATCTTGAGCTCGGGTCACTTCAAGTGACAACGTGGCCGCTGGATTGGTGGACCACCGCCTCGACCTGTCCACTGCAATGATGGCAACATCGAGGGACGGTCGAATGAAGACCACGGTACGGTGCGGGAGGCTGAAAGCGCATTCGTGGACAGTTCGAGGGCAGCCTCAGCGTATACTTGAACGAACACGATGATGGAGACTGTCTGAGAGGAACATAAGCAATGGAGAGCAGATCTCAATGCCTTGCGGCAACGGGTGTTTCGGGCATGGAATATCATAGCGGAGCATAAGCCTACACATGGCTGAATAGATGACTTAAAAAGTGTCCAGATCGTACAGGCGATGTTCAATCTGACCTCCTTCACGGCTGTAGCCTTCTTGCATGCACGTGTCGTGTGCTCGTTGATCTGCAAGACTAACAGCTGTCTTCGGCTGATCTCCACGATCTTGGCGCGTGTTGTCAACCCCCATGCTTCACGGACCGGAGGCTTGTTTCCGCTCTCTACTTGTCTTTCTACAACTGCAAATGCAATTGTCCGGAATGAGGTGTTCATATCTTCGCCCGCGATAAATGGCTTGTACTTCGTCAGTGCAATAAGCTACGGCACCACGAGCCCGGAGAAATAACACTGTCTCCTCCGAAGCCGAGACATTGAGCTGGAAGAGGCCTATCTGGCCACTCTCGAACGATCAACCTGCCCTTGCCACGATTCACTGCTACCATGGCGGACAGTATACTCGAAGGCCAACGGGCTATAACCGTCGCCATCGATCCAGTCGCATTGGTCGTCACAGAATGCATCACCGTCACCTCCGCCATGCGCAAACATGCTCGATGGGCACACTCTTCCATATCCTCCATTCTCGGCGGCAGCAACTCTCCTCGAACCTCCACGAGCGAATCCCGCGACACGAATCACATCCGAAATCGAGCTAGCAGCAAGATTGATCTAATAGAA
Organism: Zymoseptoria ardabiliae STIR04_1.1.2; assembly: GCA_000223765.2. Classification (NCBI taxonomy): domain Eukaryota; kingdom Fungi; phylum Ascomycota; class Dothideomycetes; order Mycosphaerellales; family Mycosphaerellaceae; genus Zymoseptoria; species Zymoseptoria ardabiliae. The sequence continues at coordinate 86,699 of AFIV01000358.1, forward strand.
GACGGCGGACTGCTATCCTCTCGATGGGGCCTTCGCGGCAAGAAGGGGCAGAGCATGCAGGACAACCCATTGATGAGTGCTTTCGCGAAGCTACGCGCGGATCTAAAGCATTGCAAGGATATACAAGAGTTCGATACGCCGAGTCTTCTGCAGCCGTTTCTTCAGGTCATTCGAAGCTCAAGTACCACCGCTCCAATCACGAGTCTGGCACTTATTGCAATTACGAAGATGCTGGCTTATCATGTTGTGAATCCGAGGAGTCCAAACTTCAGTCATGGCATGCAGCTGCTGGCGGCGACTGTCACGCACTGTCGATTCGAGGGAGACAACAGCCCGAGTGATGAGGTCGTATTTCTTCGGATATTGAAGTTGATGGAGGATATGATCTGTGGGTCTTCGGGTGAAGTGCTGGGTGATCAGAGTGTCTGTGAGATGATGGAATGCGCGTTGTCAATCTGCTGTCATTTGAGGATGAGCGAGGTCCTGAGACGGAGCGCTGAGATCAGCATGGTTACAATGTGCCAGACAATTTTTGGCAGGCTCAAGACACTGGAAGCAGAATTTGGAGAAGAGCTGAACACCATGGAGGACTCGGTACCACAGCAGGATATGGACGCCGCGAAGATCGACTCCTCGCCGAATGGAGACCATGGACCGGACTCGATGAAGCAGATGCGGACAAACTCGAGCTTGGAGGTTGCTGCAAGCAATACAGACCGATCATCGATTGATGCGAACACAAGTCAGCTGGATTTGTCGAGACCAGAAGGGGAGAATGGGGAAGTGGTCGACGTGAAGCCGTATGGACTACCTTCAATCAGAGAGTTGTTTCGAGTGCTGTCTGATCTTTTGGACCCACATGATCGCCAAAGAACCGATACGCTCCGCGTTATGGCGTTGCGAATAGTAAACGTCGCCTTGGAGGTTGCAGGACCGAGCATAGCAAACCACCCGAGTTTGGCGTCTCTGGCGAAAGACACCATGTGCCGAAATCTCTTCCAGCTGGTCCGCTCAGAGAATATCGCCATCCTACACGAATCGCTTCGAGTTGCGGGAACTTTGCTCGCGACTTGCAGGAGCGTGCTCAAACTTCAGCAGGAGCTCTTCTTGTCGTATATTGTTGCCTGCCTACATCCTCGAGTCCCGATCCCAGATGAGCCAAATATCGACCCATCACTATACGCTGGAGTACCACAAGCTCCTACACTGGTACGACCCCAAGCCGCCGGGCCTGCTGCAACTCCCAGTAGTGGTCGCTCGACGCCTGTTCCCGTTCGAGATCGGCAAAAGCTGGGCATGGAAGGCGGATCTCGCAAACCTGATGCTCGGGAGGCTATGGTTGAGAGCATCGGCGGTCTTGTGCGCGTTCCGAGTTTCATGGCCGAGCTTTTTGTCAACTACGACTGCGAGGTTGACAGAAGCGACTTGTGCGCAGACATGGTTGGCTTGCTCTCCAGAAATGCTTTCCCAGACTCGGCGACGTGGAGTACAACGAACGTGCCGCCTCTTTGCCTAGACTCGCTGCTAGGATATGTTCAATTCATCGCCGAGCGAATGGACGAGAAACCAGTCGTGGAAGGTCTTCCTGATAAGAAGGAGCTGCAAGACCGCAGAAGACAGAAAAAGGTCATCATCAAAGGCGCCAGCAAGTTCAACGAGAATCCGAAGGGAGGGCTGGCATATCTCGCTGCGCAAGGCATTATTAGCGACCCCAACGATCCACATTCCGTGGTGAAGTTCCTCCACGGCACAACTCGGGTAGACAAAAGGGTTCTCGGCGAGTTCATCTCGAAGAAGTCCAACGAACCCATTCTTGATGCATTCATGGATTTGTTCGATTTCAAGGATCACCGGATCGACGAAGCGCTTCGGCAATTGCTCAACAGCTTCCGTCTACCTGGAGAGGCTGCACTCATCGCACGAATTGTGACTGTCTTCAGCACGAAGTACTTCGAGGTCGCGAAACCCGAGCACATTGAGGACATCGACTCGGTGTTTGTGCTGACTTATGCGATCATCATGTTGAACACGGATCAGTACAACCCTAACGTCAAGGGCCAGAACCGAATGAAGTTTGAGGACTTTGCTAAGAACCTTCGCGGCGTCAATGGTGGTAAGTCGGATTTCGACCAGAGACTCCTCCAGGAGATCTACGACGCCATTAAAAGCCGCGAAATCGTTCTTCCCGAGGAGCACGAGAATAAACATGCTTTCGAGCATGCCTGGAAAGAGCTGCTCGTCAAGACCGCAACCGCCGAGGATCTGGTCATCTGTGAGACCAATCTTTACGATGCGGACATGTTCTCGGCTACATGGAGACCGATCATCGCGACGCTGAACTATGTCTTCGTCTCGGCGACCGAGGATGCAGTCTTTCAGAGAGTCATTGCTGGCTACAATCAGTGCGCGCAGATCGCGGCCAAGTATGAGATCAGCGAGTGTCTGGACTACATCATTCTATCACTGGCAAAGATCAGCTCGCTGGCAACTGAGACGCCCCCAAGCACTAGTCTGAACACTGAGGTCCAGGCCAGCGGGAAGAGCATCATGGTCAGCAAATTCGCGGTCGATTTTGGTAGGGACAACAAGGCTGAACTGGCGACCTTGGTGCTCTTCCGAATCATCAACGGGCACGAGGGTGCAATTCGGGATGGATGGACACACGTAAGCTTTGGCGCTCATTGGAACACTCACCATTTGCTAATGCTCTTGCAGATCGTCAGAATCATTGTCAACCTCTTTGTCAACTCTCTGATTCCGACATCATTCACCTCCATCTCACGTGATCTGGATCTCCCTGCTATACCTCTGCAATCTCCGGCCCAAGTCATCGAGCGCAATGAGAAATCCACGGACGTTGGCCTCTTCAGTGCGTTCACAAGCTACGTCAGCAGCGTCATGAACGATGAGCCACCGGAGCCAAATGAGCAAGAAATCGAGGCAACGTTGACCACTGTCGACTGCATCAATGCCTGTCACTTCGAAGAGATACTCGGCAACGTCAGCGAGCTACCAGTCGCGTCACTCAAGTCGTTGACCATGTCACTGCTCGCGCACCTGCCTGAGCAAGGTTCTCCCAGGGTAATATCGGTCAAACCAGAGCTCCCGTCACCGCGCACAAATGGCACGAAATCGTCAGCAGACCAGCCGGAATACAATCCTGCAGTTGTCTATGTTCTGGAATTAGCGACGATACTAGCATTGAGGGACGAAGAAACTATCAACACACTAGGCGCCGACGTCGCCGAGGCACTGCAAGGCGTGATTGGAGATTCTGGTCGATTGCACCCAGTCGCGCTGAGCAGAACCGTGTTCTACCTGCTCAGTCTTCTTCGAGCAAGCAACGACCACGGTTACATTCGCGCGCCGGTCGTTCTGCACGGCATTTCGAGCTTCCGCCAAGAGGTCCTCAAGCAGTGCGCACAACCCGTGTTGAAAGGTCTCCACGGCTGCATAAGCGGCCCTGCCGAACTCAAGAACGAGGTCGCATCAAGTCCTGACTTCTGGGCGGTGCTTCATAATCTACAACCACAACCCGATGCTGCAGCTCTGGTGTTCCAGATCTCGGAGTCCATCGCAGACGGGCCGAACCCTGCAATCACACCGGACAATTACGATGCCTGTGTCGCTTTGCTCAATGCGTTTGCCACTGCCGGAAGTGTTGGCGCCGCTCGAGAACAAAAGTCGGGCAAGCGTGGCACGCGGCAAGCATCACCGCCGGAGAAGCCGGCCAAGAAAGACGAAGCGGTCGCGAGAGGCACGCGCGCCATCTCCATCGTTTCGTCGCTCGCCCGCCGCGTGCTGATTCTGATCAAGCAGTCACAGCTTGAGACTAACGAGGCATGGAGAGCGTACTGGTCGCCGATCTTCCGCTGTCTGGCCACCCAATGCGTCAATCCCTGCCGCGAGATCCGCCAGCAAGCGTTCTCTTCCCTCCAACGCTGCTTGCTCTCCTCCGAACTCGCCTCTCCTGATCACACCGAATGGACGAATATCTTCGGCGAAGTTCTCTTTCCTCTCATCAACCAACTCCTCAAACCCGAAGTTTACCAGACCGACACCGCTGGAATGGCCGAAACCCGCGTGCAAGCGGCACAACTTCTGTGTAAGATCTTCCTCCACTATCTGGTATTGCTCAGCGAATGGGATGGCGTGCTTGACCTCTGGATCAAGATCCTCGCCATCATGGACCGATTCATGAATTCGGGCCAAAGCGACATGCTGATTGAAGCCGTGCCGGAGTCGCTCAAAAACATCTTGCTAGTCATGAGCAGCGGCGGACAGCTTGCTCCGCCGCCCGCTGATGGCGACAAAGACGAACGTTCAGAGACACAGCAGAAATTGTGGGCAGAGACTTGGGAGAGGCTGCACAAGTTCCTACCAGATCTGATGCCGGAGGTCCTGCCTGAGGCGCCCAACAAGCCAAAGGCTGCGAATGTCGTTGTTCCTGTGAATACCGAGACGGAGGAAGAGGCGCCGAAACTGAACGCCTCGAGCGAGGCCGAGCCGACCGCTGCATAGCGGTGACTTGGCCAATGCGGGAACTGTACAAGAGCGGGATTTTGCATAGCGAGGGCGTTGGCCCGCGCGAATAGATGATAAAGGGTGACGGTCTTAGCGTAGGATATGTAGAATAGTGAACGAAATACTCGTTACCATCGAAGAGCGCGGTTGTTCTGCTGCTCTGTATGCTGTATGTGGCTTCTCCTGCCCACGACTATTATAGTGGTATCAATGTGGCAATGCACATCCTCCTGTTCCTCTATTCATACAGCTTCCTGGTGATGCGATTGAGCGCCTGGCTCAACAGTCATGCGCTGCTCTAGGCCCTCACCGGTGCAGCACATCATCTATATCCATTCTCCGTCTCTTCTTTGGCGACTCCTGTCTGCCATCTTCGTGTGACCCGCTCCGTTGCAGCGGCGCCTGTCCAGTCGGGAGCGCAGTAGAAGGGCCCGTGATTGGATATGGGCTTTGCAATGGCGTTCGGTTCCTCATGATCGGCGGCAGCTGTAAACCTGGTGGAGGTGCGGGCGCCGCTTGGGTCTCTCGTGAAGAGGGGCGAGGCGTGAACGCCGTTGTTTCTGTCGGCGGTTCTGCGATTGAAAGTCTAGGCGTGCCTAACGGAGTGGTCGCATAAGATGGGTAAGCAGATGATTGTGAGACCTGCCGGTGTAGCGGTGGCATTGAAAGATGCGGCGGCGGATATGATCTAGGCGCCATCGGCGGTATTGCAGGACGCTTTGTCTGCGGCGTGCTTTGGGCGGGTATCGTTGGAGTTTCGATATAGGGTACGAACCCTGCTCGCTGCGGGCGATCAGGCGGCGAAATTCGCATGCTGTGGCTTTCCGGAGGACTCCTCATGAAGGCAGGAGGGTTGATCTGAAGTTGTGGAGGCATTTCCACTGGTCGAAAACTTGGAAGCGTTACCGCGACGAAGTACGCGTTGGCCTTTCCCAGCCTAATGCGTGCCGGAAAAGGCGGTTCTGACGACCCTCCTTGTAGTCGATGCCACGTATACGTCCGATCATCAAAGCCATGAGTGTACCGATCGACGTCCCTTTCCGACGCACCGCCGAGAGGATCGTGGCCTTGTTGCATGATTGGAGGCATGTACACAGGTTCTCGTGCTTCTCGTTCTGCTCTTAGACGATTCCGAAGGTCGAAGAAAATTTCGCCGTCCGCGAAGCCCGCAAGGTCACTGATCTGCCTGCCAGTTAGATCGCGTCCGCCATTCATTATCTGCCGGAATGGACCGTTCGCCTTGATCACGAGTAGATCCATGTCCAAGTAAGCGGTAGGGACTTCATATCTGGCTGTGGTATGGGTAGGCTGAAACCCAGAGGCATGTTGTAATGTTGTTTGCTGTCGCGGAAAGTGGTGCGGCGGGCTCCGTTCAAAGGCTGAGCCTTCGCTGCCTTGTGAGCGGATCGAGCGGAAGGACTCTGTACGTCGATGTCGAGGCACTGCGATAGGTCGTGACGGAGCGATGATGTTGTCGGCGGCGATCGTCGAAAATGGCCGAGATTGCGATGCTAATTGCTCAGCCTTGAATTCGCCCTCCTCTCGCAATCGCGGTCGGCCACGCTTTTTGTGCTGCACGTCGACGCAACTATCCTGATGTACGTGTCAATGTAGGCCGGCGAGTAGTAGAGGTGTGAAGGGCGCGTACCTGCTTTCCAGAAGCGACGCAACGTGTGCATGGGCGGCCGACATCGCAACTGAGGTGTGCTCTTTTGCAATTGATACATGCCGAAGCTACGTGGGCTTTCGACTTGCGTCCTCCACGCGAACTTGCTGAGTGGTGAACACTTGAAGTCGAGGACGCTGACTGTGCGGAAGGTTGCGAAGTTGGTTGCAATGAATAGGGTGCTGGTTGAAATGTAGACGGTCCTAGTATGTTGTGACTAGCTTGTTCTTGTCGGTGAGCGGATGGCATGTGGAGCGCATGGCCCGAGAGAGGCCTGTGGATCTCGTAGTTCCGTCGTATAGGATCGTAAAAGGGTGAAGCAGGTGCAGTCGCCGCGATCGCTAGCGTAGGCATTGGAGACGGACTACTGCGAGGAGCTGCGCTTGTAGAGACTTGCGCGTCGCGAATGGAAGAGACAGGTTCATGATGAGGTATCCTCGGTGGGGATGGAGGGTTTGACATCGACGACAGAGGATCTGAAACCTTTCCGCAGCGAACCAGACGGATGAGTAGGCGTAATTTGCGTTTCACGCTGTCCAGAGATCCGCCGCGGAGGTGCTCTCGGAGTGAGAGACAGAGTGCAATGGACGGCACGGTCCCGTCAATCATCGCTCCCGTCAAAACCAGCCTGGACTGAGCCTTGAGGAAGGGAAATATTGCCTTTTTCTCCGAGATATGAGCCGCGTGGTGAGATGAGCGCGGTAGCTTCAGAGTATTGACATGTAGTACCGGATCTACAATGTTTTGTCTTGTGCGATACCAGGCAAGGAGAGTCAATTCGTAAATGGCATCCGCAAGCGGTCAACGGAGTGAGATTGAAGCGTCAGCTTGTTGGTGGTATCTCAGAGGCCGCGGCCTAGTTTTGCTGGTACCAAAAGTCTGACCTAGTGGCCGGGCCTTTTTTGCGATGATGGACGTGAGACTTTCGTCAGTGGTGACAATGTCTTGAACAGCAGCCGCGCACTGTGGGTTGTGCGGCGTAGAAGCAACCGCGACAGTGTCCTGAGCGGTTCAGGAAAAGACATCCGAAACACCTTCCAGTGCATAATTCATGCAGTCAAGCGCAACGGCTTGGCTGCGAGCATTCAGTGCAGGAGCGGACCGCAGAGTAGCCCGCCACGATCGGGTGGATTGATGTGCTGCTTCCAAGATCGAAGCTTGGATCAGAGGTTAACAAGTCGTAGTGTCGGTCGGCGTAGAGGCCGATTCCACGTGGCTATGCTGAAAGATGGCTGCTCGTTGAGTCCAAAAGGGCAGATCGTTGCACTCTGGCATGTGCTCCGAGACACTCCCTCTGAGATAAGCTGCGGGCTTAAGCAGACTTTTCGGAAAACGTTGGCGAAAACGTTGGTACTGTGTATACAGATCACATCAGCCGGACATGCTGAAATCGTGCTTAGCGAGGCTTGACCCGACAGTCCTTCGGCGATGTTCAATGCATTGCTATTTGCATCGTGCTCGATTTTGGGCGCAATGGCTTCCGCTGACAGTATTCCGCGGGGCCGAAGCTCCCACCATATTATACGCAGCCACACCTCCGACGCCGCAGCACGCATCTTGCGCTGAACAATGTTCCAGCACAGTCTCAGACAACCCATTGATACAGCGAAGCGTTCGAATACGAAGAAGTCACCTTGTGGGCTGACATCGTCGAGGAGGACCTTGCATGAGACAAAGTGGTTGGTTTCAACACTCAAGACGATTGATGGCCAACGCTTGTCAACGGCTTTCAACGGCGCTTCGAGTCGAACATCCCGGCCTGCGAGCGATTGCAGAGGTTTGAACGACGATGATGATGAGACGGAACCCGTCGGCCAGCCTGCAATGCACTGTGGCGCAAGTATCTTGCGACTTGGTCTGGCGTGGGATTCGGGGCGACTTGATCGCATCCATGAGGCGGTGCTAAAAGCAATCATAATACGAGCGCCCGGGAGCTTCCAGTATGCTTACGTCGCTTCTATCCGCCGAGAGTGCGAAGGAATGGAGTCCGGAGCGAACAATCCTCGTGGATCCAGACGTATGCACACCGGTGGACGCAACAAATGGGGCGGTACCTGGGCTACGACTTTTGCCGATATGCACAGTGCGAGGGCGTTGAAATCTCCGGCGTACTCACGGAGATCTGAGGATTAATCTGCAGGTGAGAGGAGCCGAAGGCTGAGGCCCGAAGTCCTGTGGAAGACCTTGCGTGACTTGCTCTGCAGCGCATAGTCCGCTCCATGCGCATGCCGGAGACGACGGCGCGAGTCCGCGCGTCTTTCGAGTTGGAGGAGCCATCCAGTACGGTCGGATTAGTCGTCTCGCTCGCGCTCTCCGCATGCAATGAAGATGTTTGAACATGTAGACGTGACGTCGGAGTCAAAGTCCTGCGAGCATCCGTGCCGCCGTGCGCTACTTCGCACTACAGCAGCAAGGGTCTAAATATAGCAGCGATTCCAAACTCGACTTCATCCTCTTTCCTCCCGTTGTGTCCGCGATCGTTACAATTGTTGTCGCTTCTCCAATACCGCCCAAGTCACGCTTTCGAGTAGAGCCCATCGCAGCCTCTACTGCAGGAACAAAATCCACGTGGACCTGAGCCGTTGGTAGGATTCCACGCCTCCCGATGCCGCTTGCCCAGCCTCTGTTCCGCATCGAACCGGTCACTCCCACAGACGCCTCTCATTCGGCATCGCCATCAGAATTCCCCAAGGCAGACCTCGCTACTCACATGTGTCTCATACATGCAAGACACATCGGCCAATTATGAGACGTGACTGGCTCCTGGCTCGAATGACGATGATTTCCTGCCACAATAAACTCCGAGGACGGGCAGAATCTCGGAAGCGAAAGGCGGCGCTCCCGCGCGAGTCTCAGACAATGGCCTTCTCCGACCGCGGCAACACCCTTTCAATAGATGTTGTGGCGGTGTTCGCCGGCCCTCATGAAGTGCCCATGCCGCGCGCACAGGTCGTCGTGCAGTCTCTCAGCCTTAAAGTCAATGGTCGGCGGGAGCCACAGCAATACATGTCGCGTTCCGCGACGCCCGGGGTGTCGTGCTTTCCGCCAGATGGCCTGGGTAAATGTGGTAGATGTAAGTTTTCGGCAGTGTATTCTCGCTGTTCGCAGCTCGGCCGTTTGAACGGTTCCTGTCATAACGCGCCCGCTCAGGTACAACGTCGAAGCGGCAGTCTAATCAAACGTCGCTCCTGCGATGGTCTATAGACGTCTTACAAGGTGGCTACACATTTCCACCCCAGTTCTTGATATTATAAGGCGACGGATCTCGAGGACCAAGACGACCAACCTCACCGCATTCTCCGTCATGGTCCGGTCCGTCCATCGCCTTCGGTGGTCCTTGCACTGTCTCACAGCCCGAGACACTCGTATTGTTGCAGTAGTTCCAAGGCATCGAGGCCAACATGTGCGAGGATCAGCCAAGACTGACGTGTCTCGCGGCGTCCAGGAGGTAATATTTTGCGGAATCTGGTCACTCACCCTGACCGTCAGCCCTTCAACACACTTATTCAACGAAGAGATCGAGACCCTTGAGCGTGGGGGCGCAAATTTTTTGTGCAGTCACAGCACACTCATTGATTCACATGCGTTGATTGTGGAATCGATATCCGGGAAAGAGTTTCAATCGCAACCCTGGCTCACAACATCACGTGAGCAAGACCTCGACCTGACTTGGCTAGTGTCTTGAGGAGGTTTCGATGTTGCCATGGGAGTCTTGCCTTGGTACATATGTTCCTGACATCATTATTGCGCCGGATGCGGGCAATGAGTGCCCTCTATCAGCCCAGAAACGAGTTGCCCATGGAAACCTCGTACTCCGCTGGGCGCCGTTGGCTTGGGCAGTATCGCGATGTTGAGCACACACAGACGAAGCACGCCGCGCCGGTCACACTGGCGAAGAAGCAGGAGTGACGACAGACCGCAACCCAGGAAATTCTGCCGATTGTGGTACATGAAGTGGCATGTTTGCTGAGGTTGTACTGTTACATCCGAAGTTCCCTCGTCGCAATTCAAGCAAGAAATAGGTTCTCGACTGCTCGCTGTACACCTTTCGTGACGCCGTTTCCCATTCTTGTCCGTCCCCAGCTCGCAGCTCGCTGGTTCATTAGGTAGCCTGCGTGGACCATTTTGCAAAAGCCAAAACGCCGTGGCACGCAATCATGCAACCACACCCAAACGCCTTGATACAGTCTGTTCGCTTTTATCGATAGAATTCACCCCTCTTGACATTGACACCGTACTCGCCCACGGCCATACCCAAATCCTCCATGGTGAGCACAGTCCGACCTTGACCGGCGCCTGCACCTCCACCTCCATATCCCGCACGTGGTCCGCCTAAAGGTGCCGCCTTACCAACATCTTTCTTCCCACCCTTTCCAGCGCCGTCCGCGCCTTCACCGCCTTGCGGCATATTCATTCCAAATCCCGCGGCACCTCCAAGACCCGTTAGAGGATTGTTGGACGTGGTGTTCGTGCTACGGATCCGGCTGTATTGATATGCATCGGCTGCGATGTCTGCGATGAACTTCTGCGTCGCAAGGGCGAGGAGACGGGCGAGGCGACGGTCGGTCTCGGGTGGTGGTGGAAGGCCCGCGAGTGTGAGGTAGTAGTCTGTGACGGCGTCGGGAATGAGAGGAGCGCAGTCGTCCATCTTTCCTAGGAATTCGCGCAGAGAGGTGTCTTTCTTTTGAGGTATCCGTGGTTCGAGGACAGTAGGTATTGCTGGTAGACCGTTGGTCTCGGGTGCTGAGGTAGATGCTGGCGCATCCTGTGTGGTGTCCATGGCCATTGTGTCTGTGGACGAGTTGGGGTTGATCTCGGCGTCAAGGTCGCGGTCAGGTAGAGTGTCGAGTACAGCGTCTTCGCTGGTTTGTGTCGGTTGGATCGTGGATGACACGTTCGTGGAAGGTTTTGCATCTACCTGAGGCTCCGCACTGGTGCTTGCTGGCGGCAGTGCGCTGGCCGTGGTACCTGAATCGGCTCCATCATCGGCCATGTTTGCGGTTGCGCTTCACGTGCGCTGCTCGCATGTGAAAGTCTCGGGCTCAACTCACGCAGCTCGACGTCGCTGGAAGGCGCATGTGACGATGTAGCCTGGCCGATTGGAGTGTTTTGGTTGCTCGCCACAAATGTCAGATAATCAAAGGCGCGTGCAAGTGATCCAGCGAATGTGAAGGTCGGGCACGTCGAGCACCAGCACGCTAGCTCTGTGAGCGATCCCGCCGGGGGATCTTCGGCTCCGCGCTGCTCCCGACTCGACAGCAGAACATGAGTGAGGTATCGCATATTGGAGGTAGGATTGTATGGATACTAAATCTCAAGCAGCATTGCGGTCTTGATTTATAGTAGACTCGAGGCAGTCATGGCACAAGAAGATTTGGAAGGCGACACAAATTCAGCATTCACGGAGTACTTGAGCAAGTGCAGTACAAACCATCGTGATTTGCGGGAGTACGAAAGAGCACTGTAGGCATGAAGCAACCACAACCTCTTCTTTCTCGTGAGCAGGTGTACTCCCACTTGGCACACTCGCCGACTCGTCCATGTGCTTCGGCGTGCTTCGTCCTCTCGCAATCGTGCGAAATACGCCAGCTCTGAACCCCATAAGCTGCTTACTCCCAATATCTCATCGAGGTGCCGAACACCGAGTCTGGAATAAGATCTCCAATGACCATGGCTGCCTCGCAGACAGTAGTGGGCGGCGTGCAGTCCATATCGACGAGTTTGTTCATACACGGAATGTACACCTCTGAATTCCTCCATTTTCATCTACCCAGAGCCGCCTCGCCATGATCATATACCCTTCGAAGAAGACGGTCGCCATTTCGTCTTGCCCGATAGCAATGCCTTCGCTTGCTCTCTCATCCTCTCTCTTCGCTCCTTATTTTCCATCGCATCTCCCGTCGAGCCCGACATATCCCGATGCTTCTCTTGCTCCTTTTCTCCTGCCTCCACCGTCTCCATGCTCCACTCTGAAAAGTCCTCCGGTTCTTCAGGCCAGACAAAAGGTTTCGCGAGCTGAACGGTCATATGCTTGTGGGCCTTTGGGCGATGCCATCGGCGTGGCGCCGGTCGAATATCACCCTCTCTACCAGACCTTACGCGCTGTTGTTTGACATAGCTTTGTACTGAGAAGATCTCCACTTTGTAGACGTGCCAGAGGTAATCGCGGAGATCGAGTTTGCTGAAGAAGAGTGGTACGCGGAAATGGGCGTGATTGGGTCCATGTTTACTGCGGAGGAGTGTGACGCGGATATCTGGTCTGCAATGTTGTCAGTCGAGGCAATACGACCCTGAAATGACCAGGAGAACTCACAGGTAGAGCTCTTTCAGGCCTACTTTGAAGGACGGAAGAGCCATTGGTATACGCTGGCGTGGGCTCGGTCGACGTCAGGGAAACGAGCTTCGATGCGCGATAACTCAGCCAAGAAGGTCCAGATGCTGTGAAATCGCAACTCGTCTGGTAGTAGTGCGAATCGTGTACGTCGGCAGATGATAAAGTGCATTTCACGATCGACGTTGAAGTGGAGGCCGGGGAAGAAAATGGTGGGACGGCGTCTACGCGATGCCCATTTGATACTCGACAACAATTGCTACAATTCTCCAGGATGCCGTTCCTGCTTCGCCTCCCCTCCTATCAGATTCTACTACATACAATCAACACCCACCGCCGCACTTGATCTGGCCTCCAACTCCTGGATTCAATATGCCGCCACTGTTGTCGCACCACGCGTGTATTCCAGGATTTTCCTTTTCATCCCTCTTGCACAGGCATTCGAAGCAATTGTCGTTTATACCATGTGCGGTCGTACTTGAGCATCGGGGATCGCCGCCCTCGTCATGATAGTCACTGGAACCAATGGCATCGCATGCCGATTTCGTCTGCGGCCCCAATCTCCAACCTTGGGCATTGAGACAGTAGCAATGGGACCAGTAGTATCCGCCGGCGATGGCGGTGGTGTGCATCATCTGGAAGCCGAGCAGAGTTGCAAGAGGCGTGAAGAGCTGCATGATTCTTGCTTCGATTGGTTGCTTTTTGCTACGATTGATGAGCAGCATAAATGGTGAAGTTGGAGCAAGGCTAGCTTACGTGTAATACTTCTGTTTGAGTAGACGACGAGCGAGAAGGACGGTGTCGTCGGCGACTTTTGGGAACTCGCGAATGGCTTGTAAGACGTGCGACTTGAAAAGCGGAGGACCAGAGCGACCGGAAAAGCCGAGGAACAGAGCACGGCGCCTCATTTTCGTCGCAGCGAGTGAGGCGGAAGGCCTTGTCGTAAATCCCGCACTTGGTGTCGACGATAGGTAGAGGGCCAGCCTCACTTGATCTACGTATCGAACCTGGGCCATCCTAGCTGAACAGCGCAACCGTAAGTTATGCAGACATTCGCCCGACGAAGCGGAGACAGCTGCTCGATTGGGGACGAATGATGGGCTCTCGGACTTTGCACGTTGCCTGCGGTCGAAGTTCTATATTACAGCGACAGACGAATGCTCCAATGAGAGTTGCAGTCGTGATTGTACGCAAGATATCTGCTTGAGGTTAGCCACTGGTGGAGCAGTCTCTGTATCGTCTTCGATTTATGTCCGTGTCGCGTTACGATCAGAAACGCCAGCTGACACTATGGCAGCATAAAAGTGCATTACCCGTTCCATCCTGAACAGAACATGAATTATGCCGTGTCCGGAAAGCATCCCTTCCGCCCAAAGTTCTGGTAAGTGACGTGTTCGTAAGTCCATCTCTACGTGATGAACGTGGCTTCCGCAAATGTTCTGCCTTCCTCAGTCTTCTCCTCGTCTCCGATCTTGATCTTGATAGTCATCTTCTGGTCGTACTGGTAGATGTATGGCTTTGTGCCAGCAACGCCGACCACGATCTGCTTCACGAACTTGGGTACTTCGCCCATGACGTCGAGCCGGTCTGTACGCGGCTCGAGTGCCGTCCTGATCTCGGCGGAGGCGTCCTTGCCGTCCTTCGTCTTCCCTTTCCAACTGTAGACCACGGCGCTCGGTTCCGGCCAGCCGTTTTCCGGATCACCCTTGATTTCTGTGTGCTCGACCTTGACATCTGGACTGGCGCCGGCGAATAGAATCTCTCCCTCTGCAGCAATACCGCCAACGGCGACAGTGCTTGGACCGTATGAAGGTGGGGTGGTGAAGTCCATGAGAACAGCGGAATATGTGGGTGATTGAAAGTTGCAGAAGTTCCACTTCGCAGCTGTGATGTGTTAGTTTTGGACCATTTCTCATAGCAGACACTTCACTGACCAGCAAAATGGGGCTTCATGCCCTGCAGCGCGAATACGGCCATGCCTCGCCCCTTGAAGTCGACCGGCCCCTCCTTGATCACAATTGAGCCCTCGACTTTACATGTCGGCCAGAAGCCATGCTTCATCTTTCCCCACGGTGCCTTTGGATCTGTGCCAAATGTGCTGACTCCATTCTTGCCAACCGCGAAGCCAGGAGCGGTCTTTGTGAACTTCAGATCAACTATGGCTTTCTTGCCCGTGGAAGATTTGATGTGGTACGTATTGCCGTCTGGACTGAGCTCTAGGGAGCAGTTATCAGCCTTGAAGTCGAGGTTGTCTTTAGAGAACTTGTAGTTGGAGAGGTTGTCCGATGACCATACGTTGGTCTTTCCAGACTCTTTCGGGTAGAAGACCTTGCTGCTGAATTGTGCGGTATTGCGAACACCCCTAATTACACGCATCAGCATGTTGCAGCTCATTTCCGATATCCATATATCATCTTGCTCACATCACATCGCTGTAGATGACTTGTGCCATTCCCAGGAGACCTGAATCGCTGGTCATGTAGAATGTCTTGGTCTCGACGTTGGTTCCGCCCACTCGTTCCCAGACGAGATCCTCTTTCTTGAGCTCGGTGTATTGAACATCTTTCGTTTGCAGGGCCACGGAGTGCAGGCCTTCGGGACCGTAGTGATGATCTGTGAGGCCCACGCTGTATGCGCATGGTTGTTAGTGGTTGTTGTAGACGGAAGTGGGGTCGTCAAGGCACCGACCTTTGCTTTACCCAGTTGAACATGCTGCTGCTCTGCGTGTGGATGTTTAGTTGTCGAGTCGCTGGTTGTTCGAGCTGCTGTTCAGATGATCGGAAGCTCTATTTGAGTCGTTTGGGTATGTTGCCTCGAGGAGGACACCGGTCTGGAGTTGGAGCCGCAGAGCAAGCACGCTTGTTGATGAAACGATGATCGTCATCGGGCTGGGATTGCTTCAGACTTCTTCTGTGGATTGTGTCAACTCATCCCTGCTACAAAACACCCGCACGGCACTCCTGAGTTCTGTCGTGGGCTTTGATGATACATCCACAGCGCCATCACGCCAACAAGTTACAACACATCTGATCAGCGTCGTGATGCATCGGCAGGAATCTTTGCCCTTCTCGGGCAGAGCGGCAACTCTCCATCCGACCAACGCCGACAATTTGGGCTTGCGGGGCGGCCGAAGGTGGTAATCGTGCCGCCTAGTAAAAATGTTCAACCGGCGGCAACGAATGGACGGTAAGGTACAGTGCACGACGGCACCTCAACGAGTTCTGACAGCGCGCATCTGGTCCGTACGACTGTCTTCCATGGTCTGAATTATTAAAGAGATGCAGTTCGCTCGTTGAGTATCTTCCGCATTTCATTCATTTTCTCCTGCTCTGAAGACATCTCAATTCCTTTCCGATTTGGTATACTTCCAACAAGAAGACTATGGATTCCAGCAAGAATATGCCTTCAACCAAGGTGACAAGAATCCGTTCGACCGGTCCTTCCATCGAGGAGTTGGACTCGATTGAACTGGCAGACCACGGCAATCTGAGTGGTAAACCTCCATACGATGTTCACGTCACGCCGACTGGACTGCAGACCCCCGAAGAAGCCTACACACCTTGCTACAGCACAGATCGATTCACCAAGACTCCCAATGAGCTCGAATGCAGCCAGCCTCCAACGCCCAGGCAGACCACAGCCACAGGCGTGCTGCCGTCCTTCTTCTTTCCAAGCATGAACAAGTGGAGAGTGCTGGCAGCCTGCCTGATCTACTTTGCGAACGGGATGAGCGACGCGGCGCCAGGAGCTCTAATTCCATATATCGAGAAAGGCTATCATATCGGCTATGCTATTGTCTCCTTGATCTGGGTAGCGAACGCCGTCGGATTCATATCGGCCGCCTTCATCACGGATACGATCAATGGCCGACTCGGTCGAGCGAAGACACACATGCTGTCCGAGGCATTGATGATGGTCGCGTATGCCATCATCGTTGGTGGTCCGCCTTTTCCTGTCGTCGTGGTGGCCTTTCTACTAATGGGCTTCGGCAATGCGATCAACCTGGCTCTCAACAACGTCTTCTGCGCCAATTTGGCCGATTCCACCGTGATCCTGGGGCTGGCTCATGGTTCTTACGGTATCGGTGGCATCGTTGCGCCTCTTATTGCAACAGCCATGGTCTCGAATGGAATCTTTTGGGCACGCTATTATCTGATCACTCTTGGTCTCCGGGTCCTTTGCTTTGCATTCGCGGGATGGTCGTTCTGGAACTATGAGAAAGAGGGAACAACTCAGTTCGCGAATAGCTTGCAACAGATGGCCAGCAGGCAAGCCGCAGAGGAGCTCGGCGCGCCAAGCGCTATCAAACTCCTTGGGAGGGCTCTCAAGAATAAGACGACCATTATTGGAGCGCTGTTCATCTTCGCTTACCAAGGAGCCGAAGTAAGCGAATCCGGATGGTTCATCTCCTACCTCATCGACTACCGTAACGGTGATCCGGCAAAGGTGGGCTACGTCACATCTGGCTTCTGGGCTGGAATCACCCTTGGGCGCTTTACACTCACCCATTTGGCTCCTATCATAGGCGAGAAGCGCTTCGTGTATATATTGGGCGCTGGTTCTATGGCGTTTCAGGTAATGGCATGGACGATACCGAACATTATCGGGAACGCAGTCGCAGTATCCATTCTCGGACTTCTCCTTGGACCGGTCTACCCCTGCGCCCAGACTGTCTTCACCAAGCTTTTGCCAGGAAACCTTCAAATGATTGCTATTAGCTTCATTGCGAGCGCAGGGTCAAGCGGTGGAGCTGCTGTGCCGTTTCTGACGGGCCTGATTGCACAGAGCGTGGGAACATTTGTCCTCCATCCTATATGCATCGGCTTCTTTGCACTCATGCTGGTTTGCTGGACGATCTTGCCAAAGGTGCAGAAGCGAGTGGAATAAGGCATGGGAGTGCAATTTTGTCTCCATAGCCCTGCTCGAACACGACTGCACGACCAGCCCCTGAGTGGCTTGGTGTGTGCACTTTGAGCTAGAGAGTGGACAGACAATACATATGGAAATGATTCACGACTCAATGAACAATGGCATTATGGCTTACCTATTACTCTTTAGGACGTCTTGACAGCCGTAAAGGTAAAGTAGCAGGTCATGCTCATAGTGCGTGCAGGGAAGTTGGCTTGACACCTTATACTGTCGAGGACATTTAATTGAGCGAAGCAGCTGGATAGCCGTGCAGGTAAGTTATCTGTACACGTTTTTGACGGGTGACCTGTCAGGAATCCCTCGCAGCCGTACAGATCAGCAAGCAGGACATGCCAATTGGGCGCACACGTCAGTCGCCATGACATGCTGCCATCGAAGACAAGTAGGCCGGTCGAACGGGTCAAGGGACGCACATATGAGTTTCCTCTGTTTGCACGATGGGTAACTCAGCAAGAGCCCTGAATACTTGACAGCAGTAGGGCGAGCCTGCCAGACCGTCTTGTGAAAAGATATCCGTATACTCAGTTGAAGCAGATTTCGCAGCTTGCCGGCGTCGGCGCTCCTGCCAGAGTTTTACCATCGGTCCTGCACTTTCCATCGCGAGCCACGACAATGCCATGAAACATGTGAAAACTCCCACTTCGACTCAGTTGTCTCAACGCGAAGGTCAATCGGAAGGCCTCGATCGTCACACCCGGCGCCCCCACTTGCGATTTAGAGTTCTAGTTCTAGCGCCAAAATATTCACAGGGAAGCTTGGGCTAGATTCTAACTTTTTTCACGGACTCGAGAACTTCTTTTTCTAAACCTCGATCAACCTGCGCGGAAGACGAGAAGCTGCAGAATAAGATGGCCGACCAGGAGAAGGAGAGTCTGATGGCTCTGGAGGTGAAGAATGGCGATTCGTCCATCCGCTTCTGCGAAGGTCGCAGCTTTGGCGCCAACCGCAGTGTCGCCGGCGAGCTGGTCTTCCAAACTGGTATGGTCGGTTACCCCGAGTCCATTACTGATCCTTCATACCGCGGCCAGATCTTGGTCATCACATTCCCTCTCGTGGGTAACTACGGTGTGCCTTCACGAGAAGAGCGTGATGCCCTGCTACAAGACCTCCCCGCTCACTTCGAGGCCTCCGAAATCCACATTGCTGGTCTTATCGTTGCATCGTATTGCGGCGAAGACTACTCTCACTACCTGGCGACCTCCTCACTCGGAACATGGCTCAAGGAGCAAAATGTGCCCGCTGTCTACGGCGTCGACACGCGAGCCTTGACGAAAAAGATCAGAGAACAGGGTAGCATGCTGGGCCGATTGCTCATGCAGACTGGGACAAAAAAAGTTGCCAATGGCCTCCCTGCCGCGAGCGGCCTCGACACTCCCAACAATGCCACACCAGCTGCAACACCTGGTGTTGGCGCAAGTCTCCTGGCAGTCAACAAAGCATTGGTGCCGAACGGTACCAATGGAGCAAATGGATACTTCAACGGAACCACCAAAGAGGTGGCAGTCTTTGAAGAGATCCCATTCTCCGATCCTAACACCAGGAATCTGGTCGCCGACGGTAAGTCATTCTTACCATTAGCCAGTAGCATTAGACAGAACCTGATGTATTCTCAGTTTCAACCTCCAAACCCAAGATTTACTCCCCAAGTGCGTCCACTGCGTTGCGTCACCCGTCAGGTAGATCCGTGCGTGTTCTGTGCGTCGATGTCGGTCTGAAGTACAACCAATTGCGATGCCTGGTGTTGCGTGGAGTCGAGGTCCAAGTTGTGCCATGGAACTACAACTTCCCGGAGCTGGCAGGCAAGGAGTACGATGGTCTGTTCATCTCCAACGGACCAGGTGACCCAGCCATGATGCAAGAGACGGTCAAGCACATCAAACAGACAATGGACGAGGCTCGAGTGCCCATCTTCGGTATCTGTCTTGGACACCAGCTTCTCGCCCGTGCTGCAGGCGCCGAAACGATCAAGATGAAGTTCGGCAACCGCGGACACAATATCCCCTGCACGAGTCTCCTCTCTGGGAAGTGCTATATTACTTCTCAAAACCACGGATATGCCGTCAACTCCGAGACCTTGCCCACTGGCTGGAGCGAGCTGTTCGTCAATGCCAACGACAACAGCAATGAGGGTATACGCCATGTCAGCCGACCATACTTCAGTGTGCAATTCCACCCCGAAAGCACCCCTGGACCACGGGATACCGAGTTCTTGTTCGATGTGTTCATCCAGACTATCACCGATACGCTCAAGGACGCGTCGCTCATGCAGAGCCCGGTCGCTTTCCCTGGAGGTGACGCGGCCGAGAACGCTGCTCTCAAGCCACGAGTCGATGTCAAGAAGGTCCTTGTGCTTGGAAGTGGTGGATTGAGCATTGGTCAGGCTGGAGAGTTTGATTACTCTGGAAGTCAGGCCATCAAGGCGCTCAAGGAGGAAGGAATCTACACGATTCTCATCAATCCGAATATCGCCACTATCCAGACGTCGAAGGGTCTGGCAGACAAGGTCTACTTCCTTCCCGTCAACGCAGACTTCGTCCGCAAGGTCATCAAGCACGAGCGTCCCGATGCCATCTACTGCACGTTTGGTGGTCAGACTGCTTTGCAGGTCGGTATTCAGCTCAAGGATGAGTTCGAGTCGCTCGGAGTCAAGGTTCTGGGTACTCCAATCGATACAATCATCACCACCGAGGACCGTGAGCTCTTCGCTCGTAGCATGGAGTCTATTGGAGCGCCTTGCGCCAAGTCGAAGTCTGCCAATAACATGGCTGAAGCATTGGAGGCTGTGGAGGAGATTGGCTACCCGGTCATCGTTCGTGCTGCCTACGCCTTGGGTGGTTTGGGCAGTGGGTTCGCCTCGAACAAAAAGGAGCTTGTCGATCTTTGCAACATTGCTTTCGCCGCTAGCCCGCAGGTCCTCGTTGAACGCAGTATGAAGGGCTGGAAAGAGGTCGAATACGAAGTCGTCCGCGATGCACACGACAACTGCATCACGGTGTGTAACATGGAGAACTTCGACCCCCTTGGAATCCACACTGGCGACTCGATCGTTATCGCGCCATCGCAGACCCTATCCGATGAGGACTACAACATGCTCCGAACAACGGCTGTTCGTGTCATTCGACACTTGGGCGTGGTTGGAGAGTGCAACATCCAGTATGCCCTCAACCCAGACAGCAGGGAGTACTGCATCATCGAGGTCAACGCACGTCTTTCTCGATCATCGGCACTGGCATCGAAGGCTACTGGCTATCCGCTTGCCTTCGTTGCGGCTAAGCTGGGGCTCAACATTGCCCTTAACGATATCAAGAATACTGTCACCAAGGTCACCTGCGCATGCTTTGAGCCTTCGCTCGATTACGTTGTGGTCAAGATTCCTCGCTGGGATTTGAAGAAGTTTACACGTGTGTCGACTCTCCTCGGATCCTCCATGAAGAGTGTCGGCGAAGTCATGGCCATTGGCCGAACGTTTGAGGAAGCAATTCAGAAGGCTATCCGATCAGTAGATCCAGGCAACCTAGGCTTCAACGACACTCCCGCCCTTATGTCCATCGACATCGACACCGAGCTACAAACGCCATCCGACCAGCGCATGTTCGCCCTGGCCAACGCCATGCACGCCGGCTACTCCGTCGACAAGATCTGGGAACTGACCAAGATTGACAAGTGGTTCTTGAGGAAGCTGAAGAGCCTCAGCGACTTCAGTAAGCTGATGACCAGCCACACTGTGGACAACATCTCTGTGAGGCTTTTCCGCCAGGCCAAGGAGATGGGATTTTCAGACAAGCAATTGGCTCTTTTCTGGAGCAGCAACGAGCAGCACGTTCGCCGAAGCAGAATCGAAGCCGGGATTACACCATTTGTCAAGCAGATTGATACTGTTGCTGCTGAGTTCCCAGCTTTCACCAACTACCTCTACCTCACATACAACGGCAGCGAGCATGACGTGACCTTTGAGGACAGAGGTGTCATGGTTCTGGGCTCGGGTGTCTACCGCATCGGATCGTCCGTGGAGTTTGACTGGTGTTCCGTCCGTGCTGTTCGCACTCTGCGCGAGAGTGGTTACAAGACGGTCATGGTCAACTACAATCCGGAAACTGTTAGGTTAGTAATGCCCTCCCCTCGCGATCCACGCTCAAACTAATACCTTCACAGCACCGATTACGACGAAGCCGATCGACTGTACTTCGAGAATATCACACTGGAGACCGTCCTCGATATCTACGAGATGGAGCATTCGAGTGGAGTGATCTTGTCCATGGGTGGTCAAACACCTAACAACATCTCTCTTCCGCTCTACCGAGCCAACGTCAAGGTGCTTGGAACCTCGCCAGAGATGATCGACACCGCAGAGAACCGCTACAAGTTCTCCCGTATGCTTGACAGACTTGGCGTGGATCAGCCGCAGTGGAAGGAGCTTACCAGTATTGACGAGGCCAAGGTCTTCTGCAAGAAGGTCACCTACCCTGTGCTTGTCCGGCCATCCTATGTGCTGTCTGGAGCCGCGATGAACACCGTCTACTCCGAGCACGATCTCAAGAACTACCTCAATCAAGCTGCCGAGGTGTCGAAGGACTACCCAGTCGTCATCACCAAGTATATTGAGAACGCCAAGGAGATCGAGATGGATGCTGTGGCCCGCCATGGTGTCATGATCGGTCACTTCGTCTCCGAGCACGTCGAGAACGCTGGTGTACACTCTGGAGATGCCACTCTTATCCTTCCACCGCAGGATCTGGACCCAGAAACCGTTCGCAAGATCGAGGACGCGACCCGCAAGATCGGTGATGCGCTCAACATTACCGGGCCTTACAACATCCAGTTCATCGCCAAGGATAACGAGATCAAGGTCATCGAGTGCAACGTTCGTGCCTCTCGATCCTTCCCATTCGTATCCAAGGTCATGGGTTTGGATCTTATCGCAATGGCTACGAAGGCGATGGCTGGCCTGCCAGTCCGTGCCTACCCGCCGCTGAACGTGCCAGCCGACTATGTCGGCGTGAAGGTCCCTCAGTTCTCCTTCTCCCGTCTCGCGGGTGCTGATCCAGTCATGGGTGTCGAGATGGCCTCCACCGGTGAAGTCGCATGCTTCGGTCGCACTAAGTACGAAGCATACATGAAGGGTCTTATCTCGACCGGCTTCAAGATGCCAAAGAAGAACGTTTTGCTCTCGATCGGCTCTTACAAGGACAAGGTTGAGATGCTGCCATCCGTCGAGACGCTTTACCGACTGGGATTCAAGCTCTTCGCCACCGCTGGTACCGCCGACTTTTTGGAAGAACACAACATCAGCGTGCAGTTCCTTGAAGCTCTCGGCGACGATGACCAGCGCGAGGAATACTCACTCACCCACGCTCTCGCAAACAAGCAGATCGACCTATACATCAATCTGCCCTCGAGCAATAAGTTCAGACGGCCAGCCAGCTACATGAGCAAGGGTTACCGCACTCGTCGTATGGCAGTCGACTTCCAAACACCACTCGTAACGAACGTCAAGATCGCTAAGATCCTCATTGAGGGTATCTCCCGCAACTACGACTTCAACATCACCAGCGTGGACGCTCAGACATTCAGCGAGGTGCCCATCACACAAGCTGTGCTCCCCGCGCCGGCCATCATCGAGCCATTGGAGGAAATGCTTAAGAAGTCACCATTCAAGGGCAAGGACATTGTCTCCGTCAAGCAATTCTCAAAGGAAGATCTGCATCTACTGTTCACCGTCGCCGCCGAGATGCGTCTGGGCGTGGAACGTGACGGCTGCCTCGATATCCTCAAGGGTCGCGTGCTGGCTCTCCTCTTCTTCGAGCCTTCCACTCGTACTTCCTGCTCTTTTGAAGCTGCAATGAAGCGTCTCGGAGGTGAGACCGTGGTTGTCAACGAAGCCCACTCCAGCACCAAGAAGGGCGAGACCTTGGAAGACACAATCCGCACTCTCGATCAATACGCCGACGCCATCGTCCTTCGCCACCCCGACAACGACAGCGCCGAGCTGGCCGCCCTCTACGCTGGCAACCCCGTCATCAACGCCGGCAACGGCTCCCGTGAGCACCCAACGCAAGCCTTCCTCGACCTCTTCACCATGCGCGAGGAACTTGGCACCGTCAACGGCCTGACAATCACGTTCACCGGCGACCTCAAATACGGCCGCACCGTGCACTCGCTGTGCGAGCTCCTCCGCCACTACAACGTGACCGTCCAACTCGCCGGTCCAGCAGCCCTCGCTCTTCCCAGCAAAGTCAAAGCCGCGCTCAAAGAACGCGGCCAGTTGGGTCTCGAGTCTGAGCGTCTCACGCCCGAAATCATCGCCAACACCGACGTGCTCTACTGTACCCGCGTGCAGAAGGAGCGCTTCGATGACGTCGAGGTTTACGAGTCGCTGAAGGATGATCTGATTGTCAGCTCCAAGACCTTGAGGGATGCGAAGAAGAATATGATTGTCATGCACCCGCTACCGAGGAATGAGGAGCTGGAGCGCGAGGTGGATGATGATCCGCGAGCGGCGTATTTCAGACAGGTATGTTGTGACTCGACCGCTTTGTGAAACCACGATTGCTGACTTTCTTTTCACAGATGAAGTACGGCATGTTTGTGCGTATGGCTTTGTTGGCGCTTGTGATGGGCAAATAGATCCGAGTTTGGATCGGAATGTTGTGGCGCTTTCATTTTAGGAGGAAGTTACCTGGTTGCGAGAGGACAAAAAAAGTTCGATGTCACCCAAAAGCATAGCGTAGGCGTTCTGTCTAAATTGAAATTTGTTGGGCTTGAGGTGATGATTGGCGGATGAATGTTATTCGGCAATGTGAATTGTCATGTGTATGTACTATCATAGACCGCAACTATTTGTCTTACAGTCTCCCATTGTGTGCCTCCACAGCCCTTGCCATATGGCGATCACAGTCTGACAACACTCCTCGTCTCCATCTCGTCCGACACCGCAAGTAGCCTACGAATAATACGTATCGAGGTAGTCCACCAAGTGCAATACACGACACAGCACCGACACCGCCGTCGCCTTATCACATTCAAGGACAGCCCCCTGCAGCGCATTAAGCCCACCTTCCGCATCCCTCAAAATCTGAACCGCGCGAGCCTGCGAATCAGCCGGCGAAAGCGGCGGCCACGGTCCAGTGGGTTCGTTGTTGCAAGACTGGCCGGAAGGTAGGACAGCACGAGTCACATCGCCTAGGACTCCATTCAGCTCGCCGAGATTCTGAGTTCCGGTGCGGTTGTCGTTTTGGATGATGGCGTTGATGAGACCTTCAGCTCGGACGAGGCTCAGCTGGATCAGAGAGTTTGTCATGGTTGGGAAGGTGCATGATGGAGTGGCGCGCGGTGCGATAGAAGAGGTGGAGGAGGAGGCCGGGGCGGTCGCTGTGGAGCATATGTTTGAGCGATCGCGGCTGACGTTCGTCTCCTCGCTCGTCTCGTCGCCAAAGATGATGGGTACGCTGAACTGCTCTGTCACCGGTCCGTTGCTGGCGCCGTAGAGACTGGTTATGGCTGCCGTGAGGAACTTGGCGTTGGTCGTCGACGGCGAGGTGGCCTCGAACGTGATGTTGGTCAGGATGTTGGAGTTCTTTGGACCTAGGTAGAAGGATCCGAGATATTCGACACCGAGGAATCCATCCGCAGCGGTCGTAGACAGAGCAAAAGCTGCGGAGATGTCCTTGACGGACTGGATGTAGTTCTCCGTGAGGATTGTGACGTTGAAGGTCGAGTCTAGTCCGATGATGGAAGGTGCTGCGATGCCGGAAATTCTCGCCGTGGCGAAATGGCACAAGGCGACGATCGAGAGTGTAGGTGAGATCCGCATCTTGTCGGTAGCTGGTGGAGTTTGAGGGTTGGTCGAGAGATTGATTGGGCTGAAGCTGCGATATTTAGAACGGAAATCATTCCTTTATACAAAATATGGATGAGTGGCAGGCAAGACTCGATGCAACGTTACTGCTCAGCTGAGATGAGTTCCTGCCTACGTTATTGACCACTGCGTTGCATCCTTGTCAGCCGCGCCGACAACAGTAGCACTGGACGCGAGGGAAGGAAGTAGAGCTTGCGGTCAGCGCAGGCACCCGTCATACTGATCGGACAGGACCAAACAATGTTTCCCATTGTCCTGATGGAAGTCACACGACGTGCTTGGCAATATCCTCAATTCTTGCTAAGGTACGTCTATTGAGAGACAAGGTCGACTCCAGGTCGTTCAGAAAATTAACCACAGATTGTAAAATTCCGTTGTGCAGCATGACCTTGTTGGTCAAAAGCTCATCCGCCAGGCGATGGATGTCATTGCGGCGCAGACAACGAGCACTCGGCATTCGGGAAGTGTCGTAGGTGAGAATACGAACACGAGGTCGTGTGCCACACCATACGCACGCGGGCATAAGCAAGGCATGCAGCCGACTGCTGCAGTGCGACCTTGCCATCGTGTGGTGTCAGCGCAGCTACTCCACCATTGCGTGGCCGGTAACGATACGTCCGGTCGGAAAATTCTCTGTCGCCATCTTGGCACTTCGAACGGATCTGGTATACTCTTGAAGCCTTTCATGCTAGCTTAGCTGGATCGACATCGAGTCCGCCAACGAGGAACTGTTCACAGTTGTGTTTGTAACAAGCCAGTCCTCCTCTATCTCCGGTTCTTCATCTGCGACCTCCCGTTCTTCATCTGCAAACATCATTTCGGCGCCTGGCAGACAGAACAAGTCATCCGTCTTCATCAGCCACTGGAGTCGCGGTCGCGTAGCGTTCGTTCCGTTGCAATTTCCGTGCGCTTTACGGAAGTCGATCAAGGCCTGATCTCGAGCCTTGACGAGCTGTGGCCCAGTGGCCGGTAAGCCGTCGTACTGCAGGCGAGGGAATGCCCATGTCTGCTGCAATTCGCCGTCAAAGGGTAGCAATTGATGCAGAGGGAGGTGGTGGCTGTTGATATCGTGCTCAGTCCGATTGTTGGGGATCTTCGCTCTTCCAACGGTGAGGATCGCATCTTCCTGCAGGGCTCCGGTTGGCTTCTCTCGCGTAGTCTCTGTGCTGGCCGTGCGTTGTTGGAACTCCTCCTGCATTCGCGCCAAGTCGTTGTGGACAGTGACAAGAGCCGCCGACGGATGAAGCACGTTCCAACCACGCACCTTCATCAGCTCCAGCAAGTACTCCATCCAAGCAGGCTCTGATTTTGACACATCCTTTTTAGTCTTGGAGTTCTCGGACTGTATTCGCTTCGAGAGAAAATCGTGGAATGTGGCCCAGGCATCGCCGAAGAACAGAGTGGCCGTGGAAGAAGGCGCGTAATACAAAAACGGCGAGGATGCATTTGCGTCACTGCCTTCGCGTTCCACAGATTCGTCGATGGTGGCCAATTCTGGAATACGGATAGTCCCATTGCCGTCCAGCGTTGTCGTTGGGATATCCAAAGATACCCCAGCGACACCCCCGGACCAGATGGAGTATCGGTAACCCAGGATGTGGTAATATAGATAGTGCAAGAAAAGCGGATGCAATTCAGCCTGGGGAGATAACACAAGAACATTGTCATGATCCGCGTGACTGGGATAGAACAATTCAACGAATCGCAGCGCAGAAAGTTCCGGGGTCAGCCGGGATGTCGATATCCGATGTCGTATGTTCAACAAGCGAGACGCCGATGGGCTGTGGAAGGGGGGCCACTTGAAGGCTGCCAGGAATTGTGCAAGGGCGGTGTCGATTTGCGATGGAAGCTCGATTGTGAGTGCCGGCACTCTCAATCCACGATAATCTGCATTTGCAAGGCTCTTGAGCAGTCGCAAGAGAGAGCCCGAGCTGCCCGGCAGTGCTCGGATCACGATGTTGATGTTCGGCCGATGCCAGTTGGCCAGACTTTGAGCATCGAGTCTGGTGATCCAAAGGAAGTCCCAATACCTTCCCGAAGGTATCTCGATCAATGATATGCCCAGCCCTTCACTCGCCGTCCTTATAGTCTTGGAGAACGGCGTCTCGTCCTGGTCTATGTCGTCGACGATCACAGCTTGCGGGCTTATGTATTTGTGTATATGCTTCATTGCACCTTTGACCGCCGACTCGTCGCGGAAGTCGCTGCTGTGCTCGGAGTATGTTGGGCGTGCATCGTGCCAATGCACTCGACAAGAGTCTTCAACTCCGTTGATGCGTAATGTTTCCTCAAGAGAGATGCTGCTTCGACCGAACAACGCCAGGTGAACAGAATTGGTGCTGGCATTGGCCATCTCGCAGGCCATCGGTATCAAGTTTGACATGCTCTTGCTGGAAGAAGCGAACAAGACGTTCGGGTGTTGGAGTGAGAGTCCAGCAGTGCGAGCAATGCTGCGCAAGCTCTTACCCAAGGCGGGATACTTGACAGCGCCATTGTAAACGTGCTTTGGTCCCTCCTCTCCGCCTGGTTGTCGGTCCCGTGGAGGCACGCCTGCAGGCCCTTGAGATGGTGGAGATTTTGTCCCTCCTGCATTGTGTATATCCAACAGTTCCGGGCCAGCGAGTAAATGTCGTCCGAGTAGGAAGAACGCGACAATGACTCCTGCTATTATCAATCTCTTTCTCCATCTTCGAGGAATGAACGGTACCACGGGGGTCGCTTTGAAGTCGTAGTCATCGTCTCGCTTTCCGAGCTCTTCGTCTTTTGTCACAGCGCGAGAGCGCGCGGACATGCTGGATCAGGGAGGACGCATATGGAGTTGAATGTAGGGGCGGTCCATCGTGCTGACCTGCTCCTGAAGATTATTCGATGATGTAGCAGCACAGGGATGAGCGTCGAACATCGTCCCATCAATTAATTTGAAGCACCATTAGCGTCGATTTCGATGCCCCGGCTGGGCTTCTCCGACCTACTCCATCCAACATGCACACAATCAGTGTGAAGGGAGGACATGTGGAATCGGCTCGCAGTTGGCAGGTACCACCAGCGCCGACTATTGCACATCTCGCGAGCATGGAGACAAGCTGACCATGTCATTCAAATCGACAATGGAACCTTTTTCCGCGACTCCCCGTCTTCGGCCCAAGCAGCATCGCAACAACCATTGATGTCAGATCTCTCTTTCACATTGTCGACAGATCAGGCAAAGACCCAAGACCTGTGGGCGATTCTTTCGCCATCCTCTGTGGCTCGTACTGCTTTCCTCCAGATTCTTGCGGGACAACATTTCTGTGAACCACCTTCTGCTCGACGATATCCAAGTCTGACGGAACGTGGTATTTCCGCACACAAAGCGATCAAATATGTCGGATTCGACGCGGATCGAGGGAGTAGCGTTGGAGGGAACAATGTCCGTGGAGCCTACTTGAGTGCACGATACGAGACCAGAAAAGAGGAGACCGACTTTTCCGTATTGGACTACCTCACCGGTCACACGGAACTCAATGCACTGGAAGTCGAGCAGCCTGATGGGCAAGAACGGGAGCTTCAAAGGATCGTCGAGCAATTGAACCTCAAGGACCTTTTATACATGCCTGTATCCAATCTGAGCAATGGTCAGACACGGCGAGCACGCATAGCAAAAGCTCTGATGGCACGTCCTGAGGTCTTACTACTGGATGGACCTTTCATGGGGCTGGATCCGAGAACGGCGGAGAAGATGGCTGCTGTTCTGTTTATGATTGCGAAGACAAGGAAGCCGCAATTGGTACTCAGTCTTCGGCCAGAGGACGAAGTGCCGATATGGATTACCCGACTCGCTGCCACTGGCGAGGACCTCAACACCATGTCGACGCAAGACCTATCGCAATCAAGAGGACGTCGACGTGACGGGACGCAGGAACATTTGACGTTGAGCAAAGATGGTCACCGGCATGATTCGCCTGCTCTACCACCCGGCGAAGTCGTTGTTGAGATGCGAGGAGTCAAAGTCTCCTATGGAGACAAGACAGTTCTGGGCGATTGGAGTCAGGAAATCAACGGCGAGCAACGAGAGGGCCTTTATTGGTCTCTACATCGCGGCCAACGTTGCGGCATCTTCGGAGCCAATGGGAGCGGCAAGACGACAATGCTTAGCCTCATCACATCCGACCACCCTCAGACCTACCGCCTTCCAATCAAGCTCTTCGGCCGCTCACGGCTGCCCGAGGCAGGCGAGCCCGGGATCAGTGTCTTCGATTTGCAACGACGAATGGGCCACTCCAGTCCTGAAGTACATGCATTCTTCCCGAAACAACTTACCGTTCGCCGCGCTCTTGAATCCGCCTGGGCCGACGCACCGCTCTCCAAACCTAAATTGAGCGCCGACGCCGACCGCTGCGTGAACGCCATCCTCCGATGGTTTCAACGCGAGCTCAAACCTGATCACGGCCCGTCGCCGACATCGCTGGAGTTGATGGCCGAAACCTGGAGCAAATACTCGGCGAACAGCAAATACGGCTGGAACCTGGCCGAGGACGCACGATTGGCGCGGTCTCGCAATGATGGCTGGGTGGCTCCGACTGAGGCATCAGGGCTTACAATGAACAAGGCCCAGTTTGCTCGAATCGCGGATACGCAGAAGGTCTACGATGATACGATGTACGACGATGCCGATCTCGTTTGGGCGGAGGAGGTGCGCTTTCGAGATTTGAGCTTCTCGTCGCAGCGGCTGTTGCTCTTCCTGAAGGCTATCGTTGCGAAGCCTGATCTTGTTATTCTCGATGAGGCGTTGAGTGGTATCGATGAGCGTGTAAGAGACAAGGCGTTACTGTTCCTCTCACACGGCGAGCGGGTGGCTGCGGTGAAAGATGGCCTGGCACAAGTGAGTGTGCTGGAGCAATTGGGCAAGGTCTGTGTAGAGGGACTGTCCCCGGAACAAGCGCTGTTGGTGATCTCGCATTCGAAGGAGGATGTTCCTGGCTGTTTGCGGGAGTTTATATGTCTCCCTGAGCCAGGAAGAGGAACGTTGCCGACAATTGGAGTCCTTCCTGGACCGCTGGAGTTGCATCCGAGGGCTTGGAAGGAGCAGATTTGGCGGTAGAAACCATCTAGAAAGTGAAGCAATGTGCAGTCAGAGTGCTCGTCGTTGTCGGCAGTGTGCTTGCTTCAGGCAAAGTACCACTTAAGACAGGGTGAAAGTCTGTGCGCACGCCACGATGCGACTCGAGCACTACTGTATGAGTACGACAATTCATTTCGGAAGGATGAAGCAGTAATGTTTAGTCATGTCTTCAAAAGGACAGTTAAGAAATGACAGGCAGAAACAAGTGGGATGGATTGCTTTACTCGAAGAGGCAAGACTATCCCACTCGCACTTCACGATGACGGCGCCAAATGCATTCCATTTTAATATAATGGCACGGGCCGTGGACAGTATATGAATAGGACCTTCCGATCATCGCGTTCTCTGCTTGAACTACAACTTTTCTCGCGAAGGTAAAGCCCATCGTGGTGCCCTGCTTCTCGTGCTGCCATGCTTCATCAGCCACGTCTTGTCGGCATGGCACCCACGAGGGTATGGAAGGTACAGGATCATCATTTCTTTGCATCCCACGTCGAATTCTTTAACAGCAGTCATTACAACCCACGACGAAATCGGACATTTCTCGATATCAGCGGCGAGACATGCCTGCCCTCAAACACACGACTCGGTGCCCAAGATCACTTCAAGTCACTCACGATTGAAGCTGCAAACGGTTGGAAGCTCCACTCGACTCTATCTTGAACTGCTGATTCCCTCGCGAGCTGGATGGACTTTGCCGCGCTCTCGCGCTCTGTCGGCGGATTGTATTCGGCCGACTTGGTTGCGAAGGACACAGGAAATCCTCAACGAATCCCTCGGCGCAACAGCTGTGGGAACGTCGCTGCCTCTGCAATCTGCACGATGAAGAGGAGCTCGCAGGGCGGATCAAGCACTGCCCCGCATCAACGTTTCCTGGGCCTGAACGGCGTCGGGAGGCGGGGTATCCTCCACTCGGATGCCACTCACATGCATTGGTCTGCCTTTGCGGCCCCTCGGAGGGTCGGAAAGTTCGACGGTGGGTGTGCTCGATCGGCGATGCTGTGAACGAAGGTGACATTTGGACGAGGAACTGCACAAGCAAGTCGTTGAGGCGATATTATTGACAAAGTGATTGGCAGTACCACGTCGGTTGGGAGGTGAGAGTACATCGACCGGAGCGAAAGCGACGCAGAAAGGAGAGCACGCCATGACAGCACTTCCCAATGAGCGATGCTCTGCCTGGTCCACTGCAGGTCGCCTCGATTTTGCCGATCCGTCTGCCGATCACAGCCTACACTGTATGCATAAACGGCACTACAGCTCTACTAAATGCATCACAGCACGAGACAAAAGATGTGGTCCACCACGACCACGACTATACGAAGCAAGCAGAGCCGAGCCTCAACGCCATGCACAAGCACGATTCCAATGCCAGCGAGATGACCGAATTCGGCCGAGGCCGCAATTATCTACCATTTGCCGATCTTTTTCACCCACCAGCATTGGCCGGCGATTTGGCCGTTGATGTCGAGTTGCTGGACTCGCGCGACAGCATGGCACAACAGGAACACTGCAGAGTTGCAGAGCATGTGAATGTGATGCGCTACTCCACGATCCTGTCTGCTGCGGTCACTGGAATGGTCGCTTGACATCTGACAGAGGCCGTGGCCTCTCCTACGTCAGTCTGGAGCTCGGATCGCGACAAACAGGAGGCTAAAGTTCGTAGCTCTCTAACACGGTTTGGGATCCTGCTGCAACCAGAGAACGACTCACCAATCCAAGCGCGAGGCGCCTGCATCAATCACTCGGCCAACAAAGCTATACGTCGTGCCTCAGACCGGATTCCTTGCCATCGCCAATTGAATTGAGGTACAGGAGATTGTCTCTGAGCTCCCGCCTCTCAGAACTGTCGCTTGCCATCTGTCCGATCCATCTCACGACGTCCCATGAGGCCAAGCTCCCCAGTGTCGTGTCAGGGAACGAGTGGATCATGGATCCATTCCAACTTAATACCGCGGAATATTGCGCATCCTCTGCTATTGAGAGCTCCAGCTTGGCACAGCGCATGGAGTTATAAGATCTCAGTACTAGCCGGCATCTTCTTCGAATCTTATTCCAAACCTCGACTCTTTTGCCGCACACACTGCCTCAAACTTAGCCAAATTTTGTGCCCCCTCTCTGACCTGTCGCCGACTTCAAGACCACTTCATCTGAACAACACAGAACCTTCAACATGGTTACCGCCGCTCCGCAGGAGATGTATCTAGCTCAGGCCCGTGACAGCCTGAACGCCGAAGACTGCATGAAGATCTACGACAAATGGGCGGCCTCATACAACGCTGAAGTGGGAGACGAGGCTCAGAACTATGTCGCTCCCGTCCTGGTTGCCCAGGTGGCTCTCAAATCTACAACCACTCCCAAGGAGAGCGTGATCCTCGACGCCGGCTGCGGCACTGGACTCGTCGGCCAGGCTCTCGCCATGGAAGGAGCCAAGATCATAGACGGCATGGACTTGTCTGTGCCCATGCTCAACATCGCACGACAAGCCAACGTCTACCGCAACCTCGAGCAGTGCGACCTTACCAAGCGCATCCAGAGCCCAGATGAGACCTACGATATCATCACCTGCGTCGGCACCTTCACTCGAGGCCACGTCGGTCCGGACCCTGCGCTGAGGGAGTTTGTCCGCATCACCAAGAAGAACGGTGTCATCGTCGCGACCATCCTGGAGGAGATCTGGATTGCTCAAGGCTTCAAGACCGAGGTGGAGAAGATGGCTGCCGAGGGCATTGTCAACGTCGTCGCCCAAGAGCTGGTCGACTACGTCAAGGGTCACGGCGACAAGGCTATTCTGCTCGTTCTCGAGAGGCGGATTTGAGCGGATACGGGAGCAAAGCAATTGAACGAATGACGACTGAACTGTACGCAAAGGACTGCTTGGTTGATGTCAGCAACATACCTGGATGAGAAAGTATGATCAGTGCAGCAATGAATCAACAACCCCTTGAACCCAATTGAATCCACGTGAGCGATGCATGACATGGCAGTGAATAGGTAGAGACTCCAATGCCGAATTTCGGAGGAGCGAGCCCCTCGCAACGCAGGCACAGTCGCAGACTGTCTTGTGAGAGTGGATCTGATGCGGGGTCACCGCCATGAGGTCGTCTTTAACATTTTCGCCCAAAGTCAAATTTATATAGCCGATGAATCGAAGCCGCGTTGGCCGCGTTCGCCGCAAGACGTCGCCTCTTGTGCTGGTACATCTCCTTCTCGTGCGTTTGTTCACCACCGAAAAAGCCCACGATCCTATCGTCGATAAGCCTGCATCCAGCCTTCGAGGTGATCGCCTCCGGAAAGAGACGAGACCGATGAAGAACAATCACTGCAGCCGTGGAGAGTCCCAGAGACAAAACCATTATTCCACGATCAGTGAAGCGACGAGGCTCCACCAGCTTGGGCCAACATGCAGCAGCAGACATTGGAAGATGCCCATTGCTGCGCCTATTCGGTGGAGTCCGGATCGAATGACTTTCATGACGAGCCTCCTTGCACCAAGTTCCCATATCATCGACAAGGCTTTGGCAGAAGCCTTTCTACCAGTTGTGGCCTTCCTCGCCGCATGCGTCGCAAGTCTTCACCGCGGTCTCGCCGTTGTAGATGAGTGTTGGGCTTGGGACGATTTTAGTGGGTTTCAAATCGACACGCACGTTGTGCATCGACACGCACATATCTAAAGGGGTAATTCAAGTCTGGAAACGAGGCTGAAAGAGTGAACGAACGAACTTGGATGAGCTTAGCTCGAATTTGTTCTCGTTGGATGAGCGAGTGACTGACGCAGTAAATGCAAAACCTCCGACCCAATCTGCTCGTCGCACAGGGTATATTGGAACTCCCGCCGACGATGTCTTCTAAGTCTAATCTTCCTTCATTGTCTCCTTCCAATCTGCAAGTCCTTCGTCCACATTGCTCTCGGGTACCCCTCAGACCTCTCATACTCTCTCGCTGCTCCATCTAACAGATACCTCTGTAGTTGCCCTTCAGGTGGCTCCAGTCGAAAATGTTGAACTGTTTCCCCCAGAACTGGCAGGAGACCTGGAATGCGTGGCCGTCAATGTGTAGGACGTCGGTGTCTTCTATGCACTGCAAACAACAGTCAACAATTACTCGAGGGATGAAGTTGCACCATGACGCGTCGCTTACTTGGTTGAACTGGAACTTCGCTTTCTGAAGTGCGGAAAATGTCAGCGCATGTCTTTGCCGCGGGACTATCTTCGAATGAACGCGGCCCACTTACGAACGAGGCCCAATCTTGATCGCAGGCGTATTCGGTCAGGGCTGGATGATTCCTCCATTCCCATTGGGTCTCTTTGTTCGCGTAGCAGCAGTTGTGCCTGGTGTGGTCCTTTTTTCGAGGTACCAAGGCAGTCGTTTCCGTCGTTTCCGTCGTTTCGGTCTTGACCTCCTCGAGGCCGTGAGGTACTGCGGCAGCACACGCCAACGCGCTGAAGAGAGGGAGGATCGCAATGATCTGCATTGGAAGAGAACGTGGGTATCCTTGAATGGAGCTTGTGGCAATAGGACAGAGAACGAACTTTTTGGTTGGAAATGCTACAGACAGGAGTGTGGGACAAGTCTTTATAGCATTTTCGGGCCCTCGTCTTACGCGTCTTCGTTGGGCGCTTCCTCCCAAATGCTTCGCATTGTCTCCGCTTATCGACCCATTCCAAGCTCCCTATTGGTAGATGGTAAGCCCTGCGTTGTCTGCAAGCGGCAGGGTCAGAACCGCAGCCCAGACTTGATGTCAGAGGAGATAATGTTACCATCACAACGGACGATTCCGTCGCTAAGTGTCGCACGTGTAGGTCGACTGACAAGGCCAACCCAGAGACTGGGCTCAAATCGAGGTCACAAGAGCTCGGTTTCACCATCACAGCAGACGATCTCGCCACCAGGTGTCGCACGTGTAGGTCGACCAGCTAGGTCAGGCCGGAAACGAGACTCTGGCCGAGGCTAGAGGAGCTCCATCTCACTATCAATGATAGTCGATCGATGGGGGTAAGCTTCAAAACACAGCCTCAGAATTGATATCGTCTGAAGATCGGCCCACATGCGCGGTTTCCCTGCAGCAACTCCTGGAGATAGCGTCCAGAACTCGTGCATTAGCTCGGCGATTCAGTCGGCTCTCTTAGAACAAACAGGGCGTGCCTCGTAGACTTGCTCGCGCCTGAGGCTGTCCTGGCGAGTTGATCGCGTAGTCTGCGCGACAACCTGTAGCAGTTGTCGTGCATTCAATGTGATCGAAGAAGGGATAGTAAGACCGGACAAAACGACGCTCGGACGTTTGAAGCTTGCTTGCGAATATTGTCACGTTGCTGCCATCTGTTCAACAGTCAGAACTTCAGAGCCAACGTGTAGATAAACATATCGGACAAGCTTTTGTAGCCATCAAGGATGCCCCATGGCCCGTGTAGAACTTGCTGGGGTGAAATAGGGGACCACCAAACTAGTTCCGCCTATCAGCAGAATTCAGCACCTGCCCCTGGCTTCGTTTGGTTTTGTCCATGGGATGATCTCGGGCTGAAGGCTACCTAGGTAGAGCTTGAATTACGCAATCGTCTCTTATAGCTGGACCGTTTTCCCAGTCCTGGAAGTTCCACAGCCCTGCGAGCATTCGATTGGCTCACAACCAAAGTTGCATAACCCAATGCACTTTTCCACCGAGGCGATCCTATCAGACAGCGGCAGTAGCGTTTCCTAGATCTCGCAGAAGAGGCATGAGGTTCTCCACCATCGCAGGCCGCTGCATGACGCCATTCCAACCCTCGCTCGTTGCAGAAGTCGAGGACCGGCCATCGTAGGACTCCAGAGGCGCGCTGACCGTGGCCAGCGCAGTGACTACCACTTCCGTGACTCTCCTCGCCTCATCCGACGGAATAATTGCGGCAGAGTCACTCCGTATACGACCATGATTCAGTCGTACTGAGAAAACAGTCACGACTGTGTTTGCGGATGGTCCATGGTGCTACGGAGAGATGGACGAGACGACCGCACGCTCCGTGTTGAAATTGCCGAATTGCTGCCACGCATACATCGTCACATCTGCCTCGTCGCCGTCGAGGTAGATCACATCGCCGTCCAAGTCGACGGGAGCAACAGCGCCGGCAAGCTGCTGGAAGCCCAGATCTTGCTGCTCGAGGCGAGATCCCTTTCGTCAGTGATCCGTACAACTCAAACGCCAGACCAGCATGGTACAAGGCAGGGCATGAAACTCGCGACCACGGCGTATCCGGGATCGCGGCGCGGGAAGCATCCGGGCTTCACCCAGCTGGTCGGCGGGTTGCTAGAAGGATCTGGCTGGCCGGCCACATTGCTTGCCGACCCTCGGGGGAGAAGCACCACTGCTTCAGAACGGGAAGGGTACGCCGTCTTCGATGGTGATGTCGAGGTGCATTCGGAGGAGTGCGGCGGTCATGTGCACTTCTTTTCGCATGAAGATGCTCCAGCCTTCCATGGCAATCTAGAAGTAATCAAGGAAGAGGTTGAGTCCCACGATGTTCGAGCTAGAGCGTCGAGTGCCCGCACATTGTACTTCGTTCGTGGCTTGTGCTTTGTCGACGGCGCTAAGTCGGGTGTGCTCACCCATGCCAGGCACCAGTGACTGAGGAGGACGAGATAGAGGGAGAGTTCGAGGTCCATTTGATGGCAGCTCTTTCGCCATGCTACCGCTGACGTAGCGCCAGAGTGCTTGTGGTACTGGCAATGCGAGCGTCATCTCGGCGAACGATATCAGGGATGGCCTCCTCTGGTATGCGACCGATACCTGGACGCTGTGCAGGAAGACGTGGTACGCCAATCGTTTGAAGGACTCCGCTTCGCTCCAGGATTCCCATTTCGACTGCAGTACGTCCGGTGTGTCCTCTATACTAGGTTCGTTCGCCTGAATGCGAGCTCAACGGAAAGCGCATGCTCTCCGCAGCATACTGTAGTGACAGAGAAGAGAGACGCTCTCAGCCTGCTCCACTGTGCGCTTGTTGCCACACCATGTCCCGATGCCGATGACAATGGCACAAGCCTGTAGTACCTAAAGGGTCCGAGTATCGCTGCTATCCCACTCGAACATGTTCGCGATCGAAGGTTGAGCTTTTCATGTCAGCTCAATGTCCTTCTTGCGCATCTTTAGCGTCTCTGGTACCTTTATCCTGGATCGCATGACTGAATCTTTGAGCGTGACTCGATCGACTCAAGATAGAACGTCCTGCAACTGTGAGGGTGCAACTCGGACATGATCTTGCTCGTATCGGAAGTGGGAGTGTGGAACCACGAATCGTCGGAATCGATACTCAAACACCTCAGTTTGAATGCAGTACTGTACTTGTAATGAACAGCAAATTTGCTCGTTCATTGCACGCGTCTCTTCGTTAGCAGATTCAATACGTTCAAGCAGTAGGATGACCAGGTCGCCCGGGAAAAAAAAACCCAGAACTTCCGCGCGGCGAGGATTGAGTAGGAGGCATCGTCGGAAGACCACGCGTTCAACCACGAGGCCAGTCGTGCCATTCATATATCGGCCGTCAGCTGTTGCAGACATAGCGGCGCTATCGGCAGTCGAAAATTCCGGTCTCTGTTGGTGATAGTGGCTGTTGTGATAGTGGCTGTTGGCATGCGTGCAGTCTGCGTACAAGCTCGTACTGTGAGCGAGAAATCGAGGCTCACTCTATCTTCAGGACGAGCTCAGTCGAGCGACGCCTCTCCTAGCTCTGATCGCGAGTATTCAGCTGTTCCGTCATATCCCATTCATTTCCCAAATTCTCACCACATCTAGTAAGCGTCCTTGCCTCCAATATACCTGTACACCACCGAGAAGTCCTTGCCCTTGAGCTCCTCGTCGCTCTCTACCGCCGCGTAGATGTCCCTCGCCTGCTCGCCCAGTCGCGGCTGGATACCCGCCTCTGTAGCCGCCTGCATGGCCAGCTTCAAGTCCTTCAGCATCAACGCGGTGCCAAATCCTCCCGCATATCCCTTGCTCGCCGGCGATCCCTCGATCACGCCCGGCACGGGGTTGTTGACCTCACTCGGCCAGCACTTGCCTGTGGCCGTGTTGATCATATCCGCCAACGCCTTGGCATCCAATCCCCACTGCACGCCCATGTTCATCGCCTCGCAGGTCGCAATGTTGTTCAATGCGAGGAGATAGTTGTTCGCCAGCTTGCCCTTCAAGCCACTGGTTTGCGGGCCAAGGTGAATCACCCGCTTGCCCATCATGCTCAGCACCTCGGTCGCCCTCTCAATCTGATCGTCCGCGGCGCCAACCATGAAGGTCAACTTGCCCGCTGCTGCGCCCACGACGCCGCCGGACATGGGAGCGTCGACGAATTTTCCTTGGCCAGAACAGTGTGTTGCTTCGGCGACCGTGGCGGAGGAGCGGACGTCGATGGTGCTGCAGTCGATGAAGAGGCGGTCGTCGCGGATGGGGGCGTCGGATTTAAGCGTCGGCGGTTGGAGCATGTGGCGGAAGACGTTCTGGACGTGGTGCGGTTCGGGAAGGACGGTGATGATCGTCGTTGCATTCTCGGAGACTTCGCGGACGTCCTTTGCTGCGGTCACGTTCTTGTGTTCCGAGGCGAATTGCTCGACGATGGAGGCGTTGACGTCGTGGACGAACATGGTGTCGCTGGCGGGGATTTTGGCGCGGAGATTTTGAGCCATTGGGTAGCCTGGGAGGTGTTGGTCAGCTCGTTGCTCGACTTGTGCTGTTTGTCAGTGGCGTTGGAGTGCTCCCTACCCATTCGTCCTAGACCGATGAAGCCATAGCTCACCTTGAGCCTGCTGGCACTGGCGAAGCCTCGCCGACTCGCAGTCGATGTGGCTGTGTTACGGAAGGCCTGCCTTGCAGCAGCCAATGTTGCGTTCCTCATCTTGGTGGTCGTGGGACAAGTCGATGCGGTCTGAAGGAGCTCGGCAAGTGAGTGGGTGTGGTAGGGAGCTGTGGAACTAGAACTAGCTTGGTATGATGTCAAGGCTACCAAATCATGGCAATTTGCACGCTGTATAGAAGAGAGGAAATGTGGGGAGAAAGATTTGAGCAAATTGTTTGTGTGTATGTCAAGGAGAGAGATTAACGGCACAGCACGAGACCGAGCACAAGAGCTGCACTTCCGTCTAGCTTGACCCGAGGGAGAGCAGAGGAGCATCACGATCACAGGCCGTGAAACTCCGACTGTGGGGCACCCGGCGGCGGGGCGCCCTTGGCGGCGAGAACAATTCGATAGAGCTGTGTTCATGGCAGTCTTCAGCGGATTGGGATGCTTCGACGAATGCTCTTACCCGCTGTCGAGGCAGATATCGGGCATACATGCACAGCTTGCTAAGGACTATGTGTGATAAAACGTGTTCTGTACCCGCTCATCCATATGCGGGCCCAGGATCTCTATCGAGGCCGTGATATACACGCATGCGTGCTTTTGCAATGGTCATGACATACTGTCGTGATGGTCGTCGCAGCTGCCCTTGTCGGCGGAGGCGTGACTTTGTCACCTGGCCCAGCAGCATTGGACGTTTGCTGTTCCCACGCGGATCAGACGACAGCATGCTCATCATGTATAGTCGACACGGTGACATGTTCCTCCTCTCATCTCGCAACGACACAACAACATCCAAGTGCCACCATCGAGAAATCTTCAACTTCGCAAGTCAACCACGAACTCCTTCAACAGCACACCAAAGCCTCCAGCCATGTGCATCACCCTCGTCACCAATCTCTCCTGCGGCCACAAGGTCCGCGGGCCACTCATCCAGTGCGAAACGGCATCGAATGCAGTACCTCGCGGATATCCTCATGACGATGGCCGACTCGTCCTATGCCAGCCAGGCACAATATACACGCTGGATCAGAATACCACATGCGAGCGATGCTTCTCGACAGTCATCCGAGGAATCCTGCGGGAGATTTGCCAACCTTGCCGGCGAGCCGTCGTCTGGATGATGGGATCCCGACTGGTGGGCGACCTGTGCAGGCCTGCGACTCCGACATTCACGAGCGCGGAAGTGTCGCATGCAACAGTCGTGGCGGAGCCTGTGCCAGCTGGTGTAGCTGCTCAGAATCCAGAACTTCATTCAAACAGGGTGTCCGCTACTCAAGAAGTCCATCTCGACTGAGTTGACATACTTGAACCACAATCGATTTGACCGGCAATGTGGCGCACGACTTGGCCGCCAGTCCGTCTGGCTTCCCCAGCAGTTGTCCTGCGTACACAGACGCTCGACCATTGTTCATTTTTCGTCTGTTTGAAACTTGCTCAAAGCTTCGTATTTGAATCCGTCCTCGTTCTTCCAAAGACATATCCAGTGGCAGCAGGGCTGAAGCCTGTATTCATCGGCAGTGGGAAAGGTGGTTTGCGGAAGTTGTTCATGAAGAACACGGGGTGTGTGGTCGCAGGATTATATGTCGATACCGGAGAGATGAGCTGCGCTTTGGCTGTCTCGGGTGCCGTGAAGGGCGGCATGGCTTCGATCTGGTTTCTTGGAGCTGTCGCGTGCGTGGGGAAAGTGCGGGTTTGCTGTTGGACGTGTTGCGGTTGTCCGGGTACCTTTCAGATTCTGTCAGATCATACAGTCTCTAAATTGAATGTTTGATCTACCTTTGGCCTCGACGGCTGCAGTGCTGGTATCATCTTGTTGGTACGATGAGGTGATGACGGGGAGCAGGTCGAGCTTTGTGCAGCTACGAAGCTGTGAGGATACTCCGCAGCTAGCGTCGTCCGCAGTAGCGTCGTCTTGCCGAGGCGTGCCTTCCACGTGCAATGTCGTGGAGTTCGCAGGAGTCTTCAAGAACAGTTGATCATGTCTCTCCGTTGACGACGTGTCTCTCTCTTCTTACCGCACTGACACGCATGTCTCCGTACTCTGTGCTGCCCACTGGCCTCGCGATCTGTTCGCCCAGCTTCAAGCGTCGGAGACCGTCTCCTGTTGACTCCAATGAGGATAACTTTCGGTCGTTGGCCTCGTCGCCCCACGAGAGACAGCGCTCGAGTGCAGGACCTGCCTTCACGCTCTACACGATAGCATTCGGATGTGAGACGATATTGACCGCATTCGAAGAGTGTCAGCCCTATCAAGATTAAGGTTCAGCTCTGCCGGGAAGAGTTAGCGCGAATTTGAGACTTTGCATATTCGCTGGAACTTTTCTCTCTGCTGCAACGCACCCCTTCTCCTCCACCTCCACATCAATACAAGGCAGTGATCCTCCGCCGCGGTGAGCCTACACAATAAACACTTCAGCGCGAATCACCACATTCCGATAATCGAAACCATGTCCGCCGAAGCCTCCGCCGCATGGCCCGTTGCCGACCAGGCCCTCACACAGCAGCTGTTGGATCTCCTCCAGCAAGCTACCCACTACCGCCAGGCCAAGAAGGGAGCCAACGAGGGTACGTAGCCTCTCCATGAAAAGGAGTCAGTCTTTACTCTGTCGTAGTGTTCGACAAAAGATATTGACTCCTTCGTTATGCCATCTTGCGCAAAACTAACATCGTTCACAGCCACCAAGACCCTCAACCGTGGTGTTGCTGAGTTGATCATCCTCGCCGCCGACACGACCCCATTGGCCATCCTCCTCCACCTTCCTCTCCTCTGCGAAGACAAGAACGTGCCATACGTCTATGTCCCAAGCAAGATGGCTCTCGGCCGCGCTTGCGGTGTTTCGCGCGCAGTCATCGCCGCGAGCATCACCACCAACGAGGCCAGTGATCTGATGGGCCAAATTCGCGCGACCAAGGATCAGGTTGAGAGACTCATGATCTAAGTGTGGATCTTTTGGAAAAAGGAGCTTGGCTTGTGGGAGGGAGAGGATAGAGACATAGGCGCACGGAGCGATGCGACGAGGTCTTCAGACATGCCCAGGCAGGCGGAATGGCAATAGACAAATCGGAATGGTGGTTTTCAACTTGTTCTTCATGGTGATTTCATGTTGAGACTGTGATATGGTGATAGTCGCAGCCAACACTGTCGTACTGCTCGGCGGGACTGTAAAAAATCGTATTCGCAGGAGATCTGTGCCATGGCAAGGTGAGCACAATTGTCGCGCTATGCTGCTCTGCAGAAGTTTGGATTCCAAAGGCAATAAAGACCTTCGCCAACAGGCGTCGCCAGTCTTATCTCTTAATGCTTTCTCGTCGTTGTGAATCTGGGTCCGTGAGAGCAAAAGCGCCAAGCCATGTGGGAAATACGCTTGTCACACTCAACTTCACTTCCTCCTTCACTTCCACTCGACGTTTACATATCTTTCCACTACTTGTAAATCTTGCATGCAAACACTTATGCTGGATCGCGATGGTCTATCGTTGTGTAGGCCAATCGCTACCAGTGATTTCGGCCGGTCGTTGCGATGTCACTCTCGATTCAGACTGCTTAGTAGCACATTACCAGGGTGATCACCACGACCTTCACAGTCGGTCAGCAGGAGTGAGACGCATCGAGGACTTGATCAATGTCCGCGAATGCACGCCGGTGATCGATCAAGCATGCGTAATTGCATGGCGCCCGGTTGCTGCGGCTCAGCTGCTACTTACAGCCAGCCATCGTGTACCTCCCGGCTTCTGGTTTCAAACAACACTTCACGATTCGAAAGCTCTTTGCAGCTCACTTCGACGAAATCTACTCGCGCTCCAATCACTCAAGCAGTCACTTTCGGGCCGCTGCTGGGCCATCGTGCCCAAAAACAATCACAGCTCCGCGCTTGCAAACGACGCTTGAACGACAATCGGGACATCAACCTTGACAATACGCAAGAATCGCAGTGCTCGACTTCGTGCGCACGACGTCACCCTCACGACATCTAGCGCCAGATTCACCAACGACAAGTGTTTCAGGTCGCCCATTGTTGGACCCGGCTCAAAAGATGGCTCGAGGAATACTTTGCAATGACAGAATGAAGTGAAGTCGAGGCTCTGGATGATTCCTTGGTCTTCAAGTGCGTGCAACAGTATTGGACGCAATCAATGCAGTCGCATGCTTGGGCAGGAAGCTTCTCGCATATCTTGACCATGGAGCGAAAGCTCGACTCGACTGCGACATTGGACAGAGCACTTCACCACGAAGCTCGCAAACCAGATCTCTCCCGTCGTTTGAGGATCCCGCAAGCACCAACTACCAATTGTTCCCGTAGCGGCGATTCTTATTCGCCCATTCAGCGGGAACCCGCCCCGCCAAGCCATATCCAATGCCTACCATTGTCGAAGAATCGTGATGTATTGTTCAGACAGAACTACACCTTCGCCTTTCTTCACAATGGGATGGAGGAAATCGTCTTGTATTGTCGGGATGGAGGTGTTAAGAAATAATTTCCTTCCCATCTCCCTCTTCTTTCTTCCTCACAACCACTTTCATACCTTCAGACTTTCACAGCTTTCCTTTGGCAGCCTTCACACTTGTACACACTCACAGGAACCGGATTCCTCTATACTTCACACCAACAGCAAGACTTTGTTCGCACATTCTACTTCCACCAAAAGCCTTCCTTCACAACAGCCGGGCTCTTACCATCACCACCTTCCTGCCACCTTTCTGTCAAGACTACCTCTTTCATACACACTCTCCCACATCAGCATACACAATGGGTTTCTTCGACAATGCCTTCCCCAGCTACGAGGACGGTGCTCTTGGCTTCTCTGACAGCGATCTCTTCGGAGGTGATGTCGACTTCGGCCATGTCAACAACTACCCAGGCGTTCAGACCTCCAATGCCCCTGAGGAGTCTCCAGCCGACAAGTCCGAAGGCACTGAACTGTGGGACAAGTTCATCAACTCCAAGGCTGACGACCTCGGTACCACCGACAACGCCTGTGCAGCTCTCGAGACAGCTGCAAACGACCACGCCGGCCCCTCCGGACTCGAGCAACCAACTCGACTGTGCCACCTCAGTCGCCCCGTCTCCTCGCGAGACCACGCCTGTTGCCAGTGCCGCTGCGGCACTCCCCCCATTTCTCCAATCTCCGGCTGATAAGTGCGTCGACCTGACCGAAGATTCTCCCCCGGTGGTCGACCTCACCCCCGACTCCCTCCCGCCCATCGCCGACTCCCTCCCGCCTCCCTCCGCCGACCCCCTCCC
>AFIV01000356.1:0-14693 GCA_000223765.2 Zymoseptoria ardabiliae STIR04_1.1.2
CGAGAGCTTTATAATAAGGCACTTCCAAAGGTGTTTAATGCAGTATTGTAGGTGTAATAGTCGTGAAGATAATTAATAGCTACATTAGTAAGAGGAAGTTGGAGTTGGATTTGGA
This sequence comes from Zymoseptoria ardabiliae STIR04_1.1.2, assembly GCA_000223765.2. Taxonomy (NCBI): domain Eukaryota; kingdom Fungi; phylum Ascomycota; class Dothideomycetes; order Mycosphaerellales; family Mycosphaerellaceae; genus Zymoseptoria; species Zymoseptoria ardabiliae. Next base: position 116 of record AFIV01000356.1, read on the forward strand.
AGGCTTGGCGTCCCGACCCTTCAGCTCGTTAGAATAGCGAGCTGGCCTAATGAGAAACCAAGATGCCAATTAGGACTTCCCGGAGCAAGCAAGGACATATTCCGTCCACGCCGCGAGCGTAGCTGGACTGCCTTGAACGGGACGAAAATGTCGGCGATCATTCCGCAACACGCCACAACGTCAAGTTGAGCCGCCCAACGCACGCTATGAGCGTCCAGGTGCCAGGGTGAGACACGGACAACATCGCGATGCAGGGCGTGGTGTTCAGGATGCGAAGGAAATGGTGCAGTTGACTGCGAGTGTACATGCACTTCGACGGTGCCCAATCATTCTCCGGCGCGGCAACATCAATCGCACCGTCTCGGTACAATAGTAGAGCCACGAAGATCGACCCTGTCGACAGCATGAGTATGATGACCGCATATCTGCACGATGATCTCCACGATTCGATGTCCTGAGTCTGTGGACTGCAAGGTGCGTCGGAACATTCTCGGAAAGCCATAAATTTAAGGACTTCCACGCGAAGACCACTGTCTCCGCTGGAAGATCCCATCGGTCATCCGAACCACATTGCACGAATTGGCTTTCGAGTCTCATGGGCGACGCCTCGTCCTCCGCCTCGTTTCCCACTCATTTGATTCACGTCCAGGACTACCGTCGTTGGCAGGGAAGCTTCGTTTCCCTACGGAAGCTTGACTCAGACGATTATGGTTCAGAGAACAGACATCGGGCTGCATGATGGGAACGACGTTTGCGACCAGACTCAGATGTCGATCCGCCATACCCTGGCCTGGGATCGAAGAACTGCGGCGTTCATCAGAACCCCACGCTTGTTTCGGCGCCTGGCATGATCTGCTGGAACTGACGTCGGTGCCGTGTGTAGTCCTCAGGCGGGCAAGGACAAGGAAGAACTTATCGTGTTGGGATTCTTTTCCGAACCTCATTCCTCGGTGTCTTCGTAAGGCACACTTCGACGTTGTCATAAGTCGACATCTGCTCGCAAGGATTGATATCATGATCAACGGCCTGCCACCAATTCCGAAAGGTGAAGCCATGAGTGAACTCCACGTGGCTGTTCTCATTGTGCAGATTGGAAGGCTGTTAAGCGAGAATCTTTTTTACGGAGTGCAACGCATCCCTGTTTTTGGATGAAACCTCAAAAGGCAGGGCGAACATCAAGCAAAGAACGGACTCTAGCACCGAGCGTGAATTCGATCACATCATCACACTAATGTTACAACGGGAGGGCTCCGCTCGCGCAGATCTTCGGCTCGACCCATTACACCCGAGAGACTCGCCTCACTATCTCTGGAACATTGTGGTCCTATCTCTGATATCCCACGTCATCCTAGCTTCAGAGAATGCAACAGGGGATACAGTGAGGCTGCCGTGTCTATCTTGCCTCTTGATGCCTGACGAAGCTTGAGGAAGCGTGGAAATGGACCAGGATTGGAAGACATGAACCGATGAGGGAAAAGAGAACGCTGCCTGAGCACGTAAACCAAGAAAGAATGGGGACTGGAGTCTTGCGACGCACAGGTATATAGCAGAGGAGATATTCCCCTCGATTGCTTCCTCCACGATTCGATTCTCCTTCTTGGACGATACCAGCATAGCATAGCCCCACTCAACGCTGTCCAATCCTCAAACCACGATCCACGCCATTACAATGCGTACAGCCTCCATCTTCGCGCTCTGGGTCGGCAGCTCATCGGCTACCTCTGTGAGTTCTCTCGCCAACTTTCATGCACCCGTCGCTGCTTGATGAATGCTGATCAACTTTCGCGCTAGATGTGCATCAAATACGCCGACAAGTTCCCACACCCACCGGCCCTCGACGCTTCTCTGTACTTCCACTACCTCAAGGGACTGAAGCCGGGCCAGAAGCTGGATCAACACCAAGTCAATGCTTTGCACGCGGACTGGTGTGCAGGCAGCGCGGGTACGGAAAATGGCTGCTGCGTCGATTTCGACGCTGAGCCCGCGGGAGAATTTTACCCGTACTTTCGCCCGTGTCTTACGGTGAGGAAGGCTTCCGTGGATACTGCTTTTCGATGGATGAACTGACATATACTCACAGGGTCATGGTTGCACTGAGCACGGAGCGCTCTGTGTAGAACAGCCGCTTACCGGGAGGGCGTACTGCGACTGCGAGGCGGTAAGTGTGTTGAAAGCCGAGAGGTCCGCGGCCTAGGTTGAGACATCTCCTGGCCTGTGTGAATTCTCGATGCTGCATTTCTGCCTCACCTGATTGGATATCGCTGACGCTTGTACTTCTGGCGGTAGAATCACACGTGCTAGGTCCCTCTTCGAGCCCACCGATTCACGACAATGGCTCGGCCGGCATACGAGCGACGGATCGCCTTTTATCTCGAGACGACACGGCGGCATGCTCGCCCTCACCGTCGGTCGCAAGCAGATGTTGGCGTCGTTGGCTGTCACTCTTGCTGGATGTCTGTCTTTCAAGCATTCTGTATCATGAAATCGAAGGACTTTGAACTCGCTCAGTCGCTCCAACACCGCATCTCAACAATCAGAATGATCCACATGCGGCACCATCACGTATCATGACGATGCAGTACCTTCCGTCCACTTTGCAAGAGGCAGGTCGATGTTCTACATCGTGCTCGGCCAATGCATGTTGTCGTCCGCTGGAAAATTTCTGGCCCACGCTCTCGTCAACTTTAACGTCCGAACGATCGCAGAAGCACCGCCAGATGTCTCCCAGCAGTCGTACAGCGTCGTTCCAAAGTTGAGAAATGGTCCAAAAGTTGAGAAATGGTTCCAAAGTTGAGAAATGCGCTTCGCGCGATAGACAAAGTGTTCCTTTGAAAGTGGAAATGAGATGTCCCACCGGTAAGCTTCGCTGAAACTTTCAAGTAATGCAGCATGGCTTGGTGCGGTAAAAGGTGCACCCGATATATGCTCTCCGGAAATGCAGCATTCTTGTCCACAGTTGCGACGAACTGCCGGTCCCGGATCCCGCGAACATCAAGCCTCCTCCACCGACGGGCGACAAGCGTCCCAGAAGTGTCATGACAGGTTCGGAATGGATTTTGGCCGCGACGCCGGTGGAAGATCCAGGTGTCGCCATCTGCGGGTCTGCTTGACGCTGAACATTTTCATGATCTGATCCGATCCTGGTACACGAGACTTCCGACGAGTGACGAACGGACATGCTCCCGGAATCTCCGACGAGTGCTCTCCATCGACACCGGAGCCGACGGCAGCATTTGGCGTGGGCGGTGCGACTTTGGAGCCTCCTCGCAATTGAGTCCTAAGTTCAAGTCACATCTCAAAAGAAGCGGAAGTTTTAGGACGCCGTGGCTGACTAACATCGGCCAAGCGAATCTCAACAGCTGGCGTTTCTCGCCTCTATACAAACATCAACATGATCATCAATTGTATCAGTACGCCTGGCTCGGATTCGATTTCTCTGCACGCACGAAGACATCGGAAGACATCGACCGAGAAGCTGCCATCGATGCCGGGAAGGCCGCCATCGAGCCTGGAACGATCGCGCGACTCGTAGAGGCTACCAAAACTCCCTTGCGGTGTATACTCAAAAAACGACCATGGCCGATCCCGGATTTCTTCTATGACTACCGCATGAAACAACTTCTGGGAACCTTCTTTAGGCGTCAGATGCCGAGACACCAGTGTACCACGGCAGTTCGGTCTTCCCATATGGTGTCGTTTGGCCCCCAAATGTCATCACGATGTCGGGAAAGATCGCTCGGGATGAGCTACTCCGTATTCCGAAACTAGGATCCTAGCAGAGCTTTCAGGCGGAAAAGCTAGATCGGGTTGCGACTCGCACGAACATCAAATCGAACGAACGATGCGATCGCTTCGATTACAGATTTGAGGGACTGGTCAAGCTCATGGACGCCTCGCAGCTGGCGAAGGATGTACAGCCGTGATGGACTCGTGCACGATTTACGACTTCCTCGCGATGAATACAGACGACTCGCTAGTCGGCATTGGAAAGATTGCCTACGACGCAAAACGAACATTTCTAGGATTGGAGAACCTCGTCGCAAAGTCTGTTCATGGCGAGATCGTGAGCTCGGCAATGTCATCGGACCTGCAGCCTGTTCGCAGCACGTTCGCAGCAGGCTCTTTCACCGAACCTTTGCCATTACGATCACGAATCTCACGCCAACGCAAGCCCAGGATGCCTGGACAATCTGAAACTCCAATCCCAACTGCCGCGAAGCTCGTCGGCAAGAAGTTTGGCAGCTTGACGCACATGGAGCTTGTGAGTTCCACGCCGGTATTGCACGGACTTCTTCCCAGAGGTGTCCTGTGGCGCCATCGAAAAGCGGAAGATCCTCGATAGGACTCCCTTCCTGTTCTCCGAACGCCCTCTGCATTTGTGGGGACGTGCCGCAAGCCGAGTCTCTCTGCCCATGCAATGTCTCAGAGGAGACCATGGTCTAGGAAAATTTGCCGAAGTCCCCGAGACAATGCGAAGAAAATTGTCGATAACCACTCAAAAAGTCGGTGACATGGAAGGCGGAAGTTCTAGCCAAACCCGAGCCCCGCGTTTACTCTATAGGCTGGAATATCGGAAAGTTCCTTGTCGACCACTACTTCTGAAGAACCCTGCCTGCCGGATCGGAGTGCCTTCCGAGTGCCGGATCGATGCCCCTGCTCCCGACATCTTTCTGTGTGTATTGCTGGTTGTTTGGTAGGGCTGCCGATCCCAGGGGCTGCCGTAAACACCTGAGACTGTCAGACATATGCTGGAAACTCCAGGGCATGGTGAGATATCACACCGCCAACAAGCAAAGAGACTTGCATCAGCTTGACTGATACACTTAGCAACTTTCCAGACAAAGACTTGTGTCAGCACCGTCTAGCCTGACCGCTACCCAGAGCTTAACGCTCATGCTCCGGACAGACCTTCACTGTTCTCACTTCCTTGACCGCAGGCCCTCAAGGATCCAGTCACAAAGTGCTGTCGAGGCCCATGCCCGATATACAGCTCGCTTGCCCTGTACATTCCTGTACTGCACATGGCCATATCGAGAACATACTACAGGAGGTACAGCACAGAAGGTATGGTGAATTGTGTCAGGAAGAAGTCCACGCTGGGTACATAAGGTCACAGTATGCGCACCATTTTACTCATTCAAATCAGTCCCATCACCTTTGTTCTCCCACCAATTGCAACATCCTCCTTCACCCGCAGCCACTCGCGGACCCTTCAGCATCTTCACTTTTCCATCATCCGGCTCAACGACTTCCTACGCTCACTTCCACTTCGAGATGCGGCTCTACCTCTGGATCGCCTCACTCTTGCTGCTGGCCACGGATGTTGGTGCTGCTGCTCTGGCGCCGCGCGAACCATTCCCATCCGAGACCGACCTGAACCTGCACGTCGATGCTGTCGCCTTGTCGCCGCGAAAGGAGATCAACATCATCGGCAACAACCCGAACCTACACGCTGGAGCTCACTGTCATTTCGCCAACAAGCAGGAACAGGCGAGCTGCATTTTTCAAGCACTCGAAGCTCAGGGATGCCGTTGGCTTGGTACGGTTGATGAGCCTTTTGCTGCTGGGAAACTGTTTGGTGAATTTGTCGCTGATCAAACAAATCTTTTCAGGCTGCGCTGCCGCGTACACTGCAAGTATCGCTGCCTGCGCGGCTTGTTTCGCGGCGCCGGAGATCGAGCCGCTTCTGATTACTGCCTGCATCGCGGCGGCGGGTACTGCTGTGGATGCGTGTGCTGACTGCGGTATCTGAGTCATGGGCATCTGGCGACTGACGGACGGCGGGGTTCAGCTGGATGGTTGAGGACGTTAGGGAACCGCAAAGAGGAGGCACTGGAAGGACTTCGTGGAAAGGCAAGCTGTAGCCAAAAAGGTGACAAGCATGACCGACGTAGGATGTATGCAAGTGCATTCGGATGCAGGTTGGGGAACCTGCCGCGAGGATTGATCGTCCGTCCACCTAGCCCTTTTCTGGTCGTTCGTCTGTGTTCGTCTCTACTTTGATATCGGATCAGTCTTTTGCGTATGACATACCGAACAGTGGTACTGTCGTCCGCTTCTCGTTGTTGGCGGCAATGGCGAACAGCAAGAACGCACCCTGTATACAGTAGCAGATAACCTGAAAGGATCTGTGCTACTTGGTCGTCTTTCATGCAACCCCAACCCTAACGTGCTATTCCCGACCCATGTCTGCTCCTTGCTTCTTCGAGCCGATGCCGCTTCGCCGAGCCGCCGGCGGTGACCGGAAGCTCTCCCCGTCCTTGGCACGAAGTCTTCGCCGTCGATGCCGCGAGCTCGTTCTTCTTCTGTTCATCACTATCAAATTTCCATCGAACACGACAACGACGTCCGTTTTAATGGAGCAGCCATTTCGACATGCGACATTCATCAAAAGAATTGCTGAACGAAGACTCGGTGCAAGACATGAGCCTTCTCCGCCAGCGTTTATCCAACTTCCAGAAAGGACAAAGCACAGCTTGCCGAGATGCTTGGGTTGCTCGAGCCCGCCGCCACTGCGCTTGGTATGCAGGTATATGCAACTGCTCTATGCAAACCAACGTTTTGGGGTACGATTGACGAGTGGGACAAACGCCATTGGTTTGTCGTTCCGGCATGGCTTCGGAGTGTAAACATTCAAGAAAACGCCGCTTCTCACTCGCTCCTGTACTTCTGTCCTCGTCTTCTCCCACACGATCTCCCGCAGCAATGAGACGAGTTCTCCAGACTGCACTTACCGCAGCACTCACTTCTTCCCTCGTCGCGGCAGACTGGAAAAGCTACACTCAGCATGTGATCGACGGCAACACAAAGTCCGCCAAAAGCGCCAAATACGACTATATCATTGTCGGAGGAGGTACTGGTGGATTGGCAGTGGCCCATCGTCTTGCTGAAGATGGCTGTTACTCCGTCGCCGTGATCGAAGCCGGTGGCTTCTACCAGGAGTCTGGGAACTTCTCGGTCGTCCCGGCATACGGTGAAGCTGCTTTCACTTCCGTCAGCCCGGATGCTATCAACGAGAGTCCGGAAAACAACTTAACCTGGCCTTTCGTTACTGTGCCACAAATCTCTGCGGGTAAGATGTCACGCTGAGATGTTCTCCATGGACCACAGACTGACTCTTTTACACCAGGCGGTGCTCAATTTCGCTATGCGAGAGGCAAGACACTGGGCGGAACGTGAGTCAACTTTTTCTCGACGCCAATGCATGATCGCTGACACAAGGGCAGGTCCGCACTCAACTCGCAGAATTACCAGAGACCTCCGATCGGGTATCACAAAGTCTGGGCGGAACAGGTGGGAGACCCGAGCTACGAGTGGTCCAACATGTTCAAGTACTACCAGAGGTCCACCAATCTGAGCCAGGTGACCGATCTTCGTGCAGCCAATGCATCGTTTCCGCCAAACAACCTGGTCGGAGAGACATCCGGTCCTCTTCAGATCTCCTACGGCACCTGGGCAACTCCGATCGCATCCTGGATCCAGCGAGCATTTCGCGAAATGGGCGTCGCCGATGCTCCCAGCCAGATCAACGGAGCAATCCTCGGAGCACAGTACAACCCAGTCACCCAGAACTACGATACTCAAACCCGAGAGTCCTCCCAAACCTCCTACCTGGACGCCTCATTCAAGCAAGGCCGCTCCAATCTCAAGGTATACAAACGATCTCTGGCACAGCGAATCATCTTCAACGGCAAGAGGGAAGCCGTCGGAGTTGCCGTCGAGGGTTTCGAGTCGAGGAATTCTTTCGTCTTGTCGGCCAACAAGGAAGTCATCGTCTCGTCCGGAGCTTTCCAGTCGCCTCAACTTCTCATGGTCTCCGGTGTCGGTCCCAAAGCTACTCTGCAAAAGTACAACATTCCAGTGGTCGCCGACCGTCCTGGTGTAGGTCAGAACCTCCAAGATCATACAATCTTCAATGTCGCCCAGGAAGTCAACGTCCAGACTTACACCTCCTTGGTCGGCAATCATGCAGCTATTGCTCTCGCGGAGAAGGAGTACAACGACAACTCACCGCCGCGAGGAATGCTCGCAAGTCAACTTGGAGACTTCCTCGCCTGGGAGAACCTCCCTGCCAAGTACCGCACGACCTTCACCACCCAAACCGAAGCCGATCTTGCCAGATATCCAGCAGACTGGCCGGAGATTGAATACATCGTCGCCTCTGCTCCGTTCGGCGCCGCTGAATTTTCCACTCCCCAGGATCCCAAGAACGTCTTCTACTTCACTCCATGCCTCAACCGCCCACAATCCCGTGGCAACATCACCATCTCCTCGTCCGACATGCGCGATCAGCCATTGATCAACCCGAACCTACTCTCCACCAAGGCCGACGAGCAGGTCATCGTCGCTACATTCCGGCGTACGAGGGATATCTTCAACGCCGAGTCTTTCAAGCCTGTGCTCATCGGCGAAGAGCTGCTGCCTGGAAAGGAGAATGTACCGCTGGATGCGACGGATGAGCAGATCTTGACGTACCTCAAGGCTTCCAACTCGGGCTGGTCTTGGCATGCGTCTTGTACATGTAAGATGGGCAAGAAGGATGATCCGATGGCTGTGGTGGACAGTAAGGCGAGGGTTTATGGTGTGAGTAGGTTGAGAGTGGTGGATGCGAGTATTTTTCCGCAGCTCGGGTAAGTCTCCGGAGGATGCAAGGCTTGCGGCGCCCGAGACTTTCTCGGTCCGTGTCAGGTCTTAGTCCGTATCATCATGTTGTCTGAGCATCGCTGACCCTTGTACCATTTAGGCCAGGTCATCCTCAGAGTGTCGTCTATGCATTGGCGGAGAAAATCTCGGAGGACATTCTGAAGGGAAGATGAGGACGTTGCGGAGGTTCTCGGTGAGGACATCCTGGTGAGAGCATCTTTGCTTCGAACCTGTTTGGCGGGATAATTGGCTACGTCCTGCGGCACTCTTCTCGTCTCCTCTCTCGATGTACGTTGCAAATGCGCCGGTCTAGTGTCCTATGTTGACCACCCAGAAGTCGGAGCATTCGCCAATTCCTCTTCCAGCATCGATGGCTTTGCTAGTCGCTGCTGACGTCTCTCGACCGGCAGAGCAGCCACGCACATCAAGCAAAGATGCACTGACCGTAGTCTCGATTCTAAGCAGCAGGCTCCAGGCTTCGATCAACGACTTTCGGTCTTTCGCGCCAATGATGACAACTGGCGATGCTCACCTTGTGAGCGTGAAAGCCGAAAACGCGAAGGGTGTATCAAGAGCAATACTAAGATGCGGTTCGATGATCCTCGGCCAACAGGCAGCTGCATTCATGTGAAGGATTCCGAAGATGTAAAGATGTGAAGATGTGCACTTATCAGGTGGAGACTCGCTAAATCTTTTCGCTTCGGAATTCTCGTTTCCCGGACGATCATGCGGCAACATCAGTTTTCTAGTCACTTCCTCGACGGGCGCCTGTCACAGCACCGGGAGCGAAAGCGTTACTCCATACTCGGGCAGGACACACGGAATCACACACGTGTTGACGACGGAAGCAGTGACGACGCCGTGTAATCTGAGATGCCAGCAGCTACCTGCGCTCTGTTTGCCGTACCAGGCAGCGAGATTGATCAAATACTTCGATAGTGCGTACAATCTCAGCGATGTCTGCAACCTCCAGCCACTTGACCACATCTGACGGCGTCCTATCGATCTGTCCTTCAAACATACTCCTCGAACAGTCAAAGGGAGCATCTACATATATGCACCGAACAGAGGAGCACCAGCCTTCTCCGCGGTCGCCTTCGCACTTTCGCGCGCATTCTACACCTACCAATTCCAGTCACTGAGCACATCTCCGTCGTCGCTCGTCTCTGGCCACTGCTGACAGAGATCGCAGCCGCTACAAAGCATGGAAGATAATCGGCCTCCAGCCGCTCTGCGCACTCCTCTTCACTCTACGCTATGCGATGCGAGAGTGGAATGCGTTCAACTACATCTACGTTGACAAAGCGACGTCGTCGAATGTCCTCTTGGTGTACATCCTCAGCCAGGTCTTCATATACATTGCTCCATGTGCAGTTGCCTCGACAGTCTTCACAGAATCACCGCTGACACTCTCTATCAGACCACTTCTCGAACTCGCAAACTAACATGTGCTCGGTCGCATCTTACACTACGTGCCATGGATGTTCCCACTCCCACCCGGCTTGACCACCTCTCTCTTCGGCGGCATCATGCTGGTCGTGGAGATCCTCAACAGTGTCGGCGTCTCACTCAGCGCCAATCCTTCGGCGTCAAAAGCCACCCACAACCTTGGTGCGATACTTACCAAAGTGTCGATTGCACTCCAACTCGCAATTCTACTGGCCTTCCTCGCTCTGGCAGGCTGGCTCCACGCCGATGTCCAGACACAGACATGCCTTCTTGAACAAACGCATCAAGACGCCATTGCTCACGCTGTACTGCAGCAAGCCCTGATCCTGATCCGATGTAACTACCGTCTCGTGGAGCATCTCGGCCAAACCCGGAAAGACTTCCGTGATCAGGTCGCACTTCGCTCATTGTCGCCGCTTCTACGCTATGAGTTGTGGTTCTACACCTTTAAGCCGACGTTGATGCTTCTCAACTCGATCCTGTGGAATGTGTTTCATGCTGGCCGATATCTGCCGGCACAGCACAATGTGTTGGTTGGAAGAGATGGCGAGGAGACTACCAACGAGACTACGCTGGATGACGATCGAGGGGCGTTCTAGAAGATGATGCATGTTCTAACTTCTGGTGTTCTGTTTGGCAAGAAGAGTGGGGGGAGTTGGAGACAGAGAGTCAATCGAAATAGCACGGTCAATGTTGAAAAAGCTCGCGTGGGAGCAACGCGGTACCGTAATGTGGACAGATGTGTGAGTAGACGGCCAGTCACGAGAGAGTGGCGCCGTGAATTTCAGTTTGCTTTACCGGACTAAGCTTCTGCATACCTCAACCGAGGTTTTGATCCAATGCTATCTACTCCCTGTGTCGGAACCTGTCCATGAAACAGCGTGCTTGCCTCCGTTACCAATATCGCAAGCACTCTCCGCAAGAGGCATTCAACCTCCGCCATCTGCCTTCAGTCGCATCTGCCATCAGTAATGGAATCGCAACAGATACGAAGCATTCTCAAGCGCCCAAAGCCTTGGGCTCCGGAGAATCATAGAACTTCTCGGCGGAATTGTCATCACTGTCCGTCTTGATCCGTGCTCCAGCCGCATCATGTTCCCGATCCCACTGCGGAATCTTCTCAACAGGTACCTTGACCAAAGCGTGTGCCTGAGCACCACCATCCAGCACCAAAAGCTCCGGCCGTATCTCGTAACCCTTCCACTTCGGGATCAAGTTGACCCAGCACACATAGTACACGCCAGCAGTGATGAGTAATGCAATGCTGACGACGACGTATGTCGCATACCAGAAGCTGACGTCGCCGGCGCCTCTGGCGGGAGGATACCATGGCATGACGAGTGTGTAGACCATGACGAGAATGTTGAAGTAAAGGACGATGGTCCAGACTTTGAAGGTTGGCTGGGGGAGGTTGAAACGCGCGCGCTTTCGGCGGAGGAGGATGAGGCCGATGCCCATTGCGAAGGCGAAGACTGCTGATGGGTAGATAGCTAGGTCGACGACTGCGAGGAGGGTTAGCAAGATCGAGATCGACTTGATGGAGAGGTAATGGAGACGTACTGAAGCTGAAGGCGTCACCCGATGGGACGGCCACAATGACCAAGATGGTCGTCGCCCAGATGACGAGATATGGTCCGGCTGGTGTACCGAACGGTTTGGTGGAAGCCCAAAATCTGGAGAATGGGAGGACGCCTTGCCGTCCGCACTCTCGAAGCATGCGAGAGCTACCAAGGAGGACGGCGATCAAGTTCCCGAACGAGCTGAGAGCGATCAAGATGTTGAAACCCCGGACCGCTTTGTTTCCGGAGCCGAAGACGGAGGTGAAGAAGTAGCTGGCGGCGATCTGCTTGCCGTTCTCGATCTGCAGCTTGGGGACTAGTATCGTCAGCCGGGAATGGGTGTTTCGTGTGGTCGAGGGAAGTACTCACTAGCCGCAAAGAATGCAATGTTGCAAAGGATGTAGAGGACCGCTGTGACGGTCAAAGCGCCGAAGCCGCTGTTCCGGATGCTCTTCACCGGGTCCTGTCATATGCTTAGCGTGGAGACTCAAGGCGCAATTCTGAAATCGGCGACATACCTTGACTTCATTGACGACATTGAAGGCGTTCTCGAAGCCAACATCTGTGGAGACGAAATTAGCGGTGATCATGTCATGACAGCAACGAACTCACAAGAGAAGATGATCTTGTACAACGAGCTGGTAAGTCCGTAAGGCGTGGTTTCTCCTTCGAAAGCATTGCGGAAATTGACGCCTGGATCTTCCACTCTGGTATTACCACCCAGCACGACCAAGCCGAGAATCGAGACGAAGATCAAGGTCAGAAGCTTGATCACACCAATCGCATTCGAGACGGCGAAGGAGAATTTGGTGTTGAAGAGCACGAACACCACGGCTAGGGTGTAGCATGCCACAGCCAGGCCTTTGGATTGCCATTCCGTGGGAGTGTGACCGCCGATGGCGAATAGATATTGTGCCATGACGATGGCGTTGCTGCTGCGGAAGGAGAGCAGGACATTCAGGATGGCGAACGTGCTTGGGAAGAACCATTTTGGGCGCGGGTATGCTTGCTCCAGATAGGCGACCTCGGAGCCGGATCGGCTGGGGAAGTAGGCGGCGTACTCCAGGTAGACGGAGAGAGTCGAGAGTGAAATAAAGTAGCCAAGCGCCCAGAAGATGAGACTGAGGCCAACGGATCCAGTTCCTCGGAGGATGGTGGACGCTGGAAGAGGTGTGAGCGAGAGTCCAACAGCCTCGGCGCTCGATACTCACGAGTGGAGAAGATGCCCGTGCCGACCATTCTGCTGAGGTTCAAGAAGAGAATGGTGATCGGCCCAACATTGTAACCCAGAGGTGAGTCTGTCTCAACGGGTGCACCACTGGCCTCTTGGTATGCGACGGTTGCACTGTTCCCGCCCTGCTCTCCGACAAACTTCAAGTCGCCATCCGTCACTGTATTACTGCCGGTCGCAGATGTCGCCCGTGGTTTGTCGCTGTCCGCATTGGGATTGAACCCGGCTCTGCGCAGAAGTCCCGACATGATGAGTCCGTTGGCAAGATGCGCTGGACTGTCTCCGTTTGGATTGTTCGGCGACGATGTCCTTTGAGATGTCCTTGCTGCGGGCGCCAGCAGTGGTTTTGTAAGCCATCAACGTACGCTGCTAGTACCCATAGCCCCGACCTACAGGCGGCGTTTGCATATTGTCAGCATCGCACGCCATACAAGCATCGGGCGTTCGCCGTGCAGATGCTTTGCTTAGACAGTGAAACCAGTCAGCGAGTGGTCGCCAATGGTATCAAGCAACCACCAAGGTCAAGCGAGAATCGTGGGCCTTCTCGGCCGAGATCTGCTTTGCGACCGGGTTCCGTCAAATGCATGTAGTCGGATACGACGGACCGAAGCATAGCCGACAGATGCGACGACTGTAAGCGTCTCAACCGGCCGGAACTGTTGCCGCAGATTCGACGTGTTCGACGGAAGATCTTCGTGTCTACAACATAACATGTCTTAGATTACGTCCGAGGTGGGCGCTGCGTCCGTACGGCTCGGGCGTAAACGCGGCGTTCAATACACTCTTCGAAAAGGCGTACGGCCTTAAGGGGGAACAGACGAGCTTGGAGGCGGACGAAGACGACCTAGAGTAGAAGGCTCGGCGGACAAGTAGTAGAAAGCTACGAAGAAGAGTATTTAGAGGGAGGAAGTAAAAGAAGAAGGGCGAAAGAGAACTTCCTCGGGCGTAGCTTTAGGTACGCTAGTGTAGAATTTAGTACGGCTTTTCCTTACTATTACGGATCCGAATTATCCGATCTCGGGACCTTACTCTAGCCGGCTCTATTAGGGAGCGGCTAGGGTATTACTACTCTTATTAAAGGTTATAAACTATTAGATTAAGGAAGAAACTATAGATCTACCTTCTAATAATATTCTAAAGGAATTTACCTATATCCGCTCTCTACCTCTTATAAGTATTATACTAGAATTATTAGGGAAGGACTAGGGTATTTATATCCTAGGCCTAAACTAGGCCTATTTTAGGCCTAATTAGCCCGAAGGGCCTATAATAGTCGACTAGTTTTAAAAAAACCTAGAGACGTTTAATTAGCTTATAGCTAAAGTTAAAAAGTCCTATTACGTACTACCCCCTACGTAATACTCTACTAAATTTTACTACCTAAACTTTACTCTACCTAAGTTTTACTCTATCTTATTCTACCTAGTTAAATTATTATCTAAAGTATAGCTACTATTAGAGGCTAGTACCTAAGGCTATATCGGCTATACCGATACCTAGGCTAATACCTAACGGATAAACGCTAGTTTAGAAATCTACTATAAATCGCTACTAAAGTAGAGCGGATTCGAGATAAATACTATACTACTCTTATAGAGAACGAAGCGATATATAATAAACGATACCGAGCTAACGAGCTTATAAGATACGAACTCGAGATACGCCTTAAAGGAGCTAGGAAACGACCGGTATAATA
>AFIV01000355.1:0-121310 GCA_000223765.2 Zymoseptoria ardabiliae STIR04_1.1.2
CCCAAACCCTCCTCCAACGAAGAGAGACTCCCGCGGGAAGAAATTCGTCCCGCCCACCTACGACCGCACCACCCGCGACATCTGGGGTGGAGTTCACGCGGCGGATGGTTCGGCGCACGCGCCTCCGCCTGCGGCGAAGGTGGAGAGGAAGTTGAGTGCGATGGAGGAGTACGAGGCGGCGGGTGGGTGGGTGCCGCCAATTTTTAGGGACCGACGGGAGGTGAAGCCGAGGGAGAGGATGGGGATGCCGTGTGATGGGCTGGGTGAGGGGGTGGGTGAGACGTTTGGGGAGATGGGAGAGTTGGTGGGTGGGGAGGAGGAGAAGAGGGAGACTCCGAGGTTGGAGATTGGGGCTGGGGTGGTCGGAGGGAAGGTGGATGGTGGAGATGGGGTGGTGGGAGAGAAGGAAGGTGGTGGGGGAGATGGGGTGATCTCCGAAGAGGAGAAGGAGGCTGCGGCCATCGAGGCGGAGCTGGAGGCTTGGATGGGAGAGGAGAGCGAGAAGGGAGAGGGTGATGGAGAGGCGGTCTCCCCGGGATTGGAGAAGACGACTGCGCCTTTGGACGAGAAGCCGGCCGCATCACCGTCGACCTCACCGCCGAAGCAAGAGAGCGAGGGAGTGGAAGTGTCTCCGCCCGTCGACACGCAGTCTGCGCCAGTCAACGAAAAGTCGACCGCATCTCCTCCTCCCGCATCGCCGAAGCAGAAGAGCGATGGAGAGCTGGCCTCTCCAAAGCCGGACCAAGAGACTGTGCCAACAGAGCCAAAGTCGAACGCATCTTCCGCCACCTCATCGCCGAAGCGCAAAGCCGAGTTCGAGGAGGATGGGAGAAAGTCTCCTCCCAAGAAGTCCAAGCCCTCTCCTGACGAGACCAAACCCTCCCCCTTCGCCAGCTTCGCAACTCCCGGACCATCACCATTCGCCGCACCATCCAGTTCGCCATTCGGCACATCAGGATTTTCATCATTCGGAAGCGGCGGATCCTTTGCGACTGGTGGTCTGGCCGGAGATCCTCTCAGAATCGCCCTGCCTGTTCTCGCCACGAAATGGTCGGCATCCTTCACCAACTTCTTCGAGAACCACACTCCCACCTCAGACTTTCCCAACCCGCCTACCACGGATTGTCCGGAGCTTCACTGCGCCGCCAGCAATTCCGGCCGAGCGCTGAAAGCTTGCCCGCACACCGTGTTGAAGATGCTGAGACTGCTAGTCGACCGGGAGAAGCAGAACGGAGGCAAAGACGGTGTCAAAGCTTGGATCAAGAAGATGCGAAACTGGTGGCACCCGGACCATGTTGGCACCATGGCGGGGAAGGAGAGGAGGGCGGAGTGGGAAGTGATGGCCAAGGAGGTGTTCTGCGAGCTATCCACGGTGAAAGTTGAGATAGAGGAGAAGGAGGAAGAGGAGCAATAGAGGGGAGAGGACGGCGAGGTGTAAAGCGGTGATGGAATGCATTGGGGAGCGGGGCGGAGAATGTGGTTCTGAGCAGGACAGTGAGCATCGAGAGGAGGATCGAGAGACGAAGGGAGAGAGAGATGGCCGTCTTTCAAATGGAGTCAAGCATGAGCATCCTTCTTTTGATTGCATGGATGCCTGAGGTTCATCGTTGTCGTCCTTGATCATCTAGGTATGTGACATGGAATCCTTGCTTCTCGCCGGTAGAACCTTTTCCCGGCTTACTCATGCATCCGCTTGACCTTCCCGTCCACTCGACTTCCATCTCCTCTCCATCTCCTCAACATCTCCACCTCCTCCACCTCCTCCACCTCCACCTACCCGCATCGAACAGCTCCACGAAGACATCGTCGGTTTGCGTCCGGACTTCTCCTCTCCGACTACACCACCGTGCACCGCTCCACCTGCCGCATCTGACCAGCGGTGTGCGAGTCGTCGGCCACGAGACAATCTAAAGCGAGTTTCTCCATACTTTCCACCGTCTACCCCACCTCCTCGGCAATATGATCCCGTAACCAAGGCCTCGACTGCGCCAGCGGGGTCTCTTTGTATTTCCAACGCATATATCACGCGTGTACACAGAGATGGCAAAGGCGGGTATGAAGAGGGTCCTCCTGCAGGTAAGTTGATTACATCTCTTGGTGCTCATCATTTCTCTCTCCTGCTCTCTTCCCCTACATCCCCTCTCTCATCTCCTCCATCCTTCATCATGGCAACAAACGGCACAACCGACTTCCTCGACGGTGCAGTTCCCGTAGCAGGCGATGTCAAACCAGATGGCGAAGCTCCGAAAGTGCACGAGTTCACGGCTCCTGCTGGATCCACGAAGAACACAGAGCTGATCGAGTCGGATGTACTCGTGGTTGGAGCTGGATTCAGTGGCATCACTGCTATTGATCGTTTCCGTCGAAAGGGCATGACGGTGAAATGCGTTGAGTCAGGCGATGACTTTGGTGGAGTGTGGTATTGGAACAGGTATGGCAGATGAGAGGGTTGTGGGTGAGCTCGACTGATGTGTTCCAGGTATCCTGGAGCTCGTGTTGATTCCGAAGGTGAGTCTCATGCGGGATCGCATCTGCAAAGACAGCTCAACTAAGTCGTCAACCCAGCCCCATTCTACCAACTCAACATTCCCGAGGTCGTCAAGACATGGAACTTCTCCGAACGCTTCCCCGATCACCGTGAACTCCGTCGATACATGGCTCACATCGACAAGACTCTGGACCTCCGCAAAGATACCTACTTCAATGCCCGGGTGAACGACTGCTCCTGGGATGAGGAGTCCAAGAGATGGACTGTCAAGACTCTGCAGGGCCACGCCGCAAAGGCGAAGTATCTCGTACTGGCCACTGGTCTGCTGCATCAGACGTACACCCCAGACTTCCCTGGTTTGAAAGACTACAAGGGCGAGGTGTACCACTCCGGTGCTTGGCCAGAGAAATGGAGTGCGAAGGGCAAGAAGGTCGGTCTGATCGGGGCAGGCGCCACAGCGGTGCAGATCACGCAAGAGATTGGCAAAGAAGCGGACGAGTTGACGGTCTTTCTCCGTCGTCCGAGTTATTGTCTCGCCATGAAGCAGCGTGACATGACCGTGGCCGAGCAGAAGCAATTGAAGCCATTCTTGCAGGCACTCTTCAAGGCCGGTCGAGAGTCGCGCGCAGGATTTCCAAACGCGCCGCTCGACGTTGGTGTGCAGGATGTGTCGGCGACAGAGAGGGAGCAGTCGTTCAACGACGCCTGGGAGGCTGGTGGGTTCCAGTTCCAACTGGGCACGTACAATGATGTCGCTATCAATCCGGAGTCGAACAAGATCATCTACGACTACTGGCGGAAGCGCGTCTGCGAGAGACTGACAGATCCAGAGAAGCAAAAGATCATGGCTCCTGAAAAGGTGCGGCCCTCTCCACGGACATCTTCCACCCCTCCCTGCTAACGTCTTCCAGGCGCCCTACTACTTCGGCACCAAACGCAACCCCCTCGAACAAGACTACTACGAAGTCCTCAACCAATCCAACGTCCACCTCCACGACCTCTCCGTCGCCGCCCTCGACACCTTTACCCCCACCGGCCTCCGCACCGCCGACGGCCAATCCCACGACTTCGACGCCGTCGTCCTCGCTACAGGCTTCGACTCCTTCTCCGGCTCACTCACCCGCATGGGCCTCAAGAACTCCGAAGGCGTCGACCTCAAAGACATTTGGAACTCCGGCGTACGCACTTACCTCGGTCTTACCATGGCCGGATTCCCCAACTGCTTCATGGCCTACTCCCCGCAAGCGCCCACCGCGCTGTCGAATGGCCCGACTATTATCGAAGCGCAGGTCGAGTCGATTGTGGATATGATCGTCAAATTGGAGAGTGAGGGTGCGACGAAGATTGAAGCCAAGAGGAGCGCGGAGGAGGAGTGGAAGAGTCATTTGGATGGCATGTTGGATCATACCCTGTTTCCGTTCACGGACAGTTGGTGGAATGGGAGTAATATTCCGGGCAAGAAGAAGGAGAATATGTCGTATATTGGAGGGATCGATAACTATGAGAAGGAGGTGAGAGGGGCGATGGATGGTTGGAGGGGGTTTGAGGTGGCGGTTTGATAGGGTGGTTTTAGGGTTGGACGTCACCCAAACCCTAACCCTAGTGTCGTGGTTTCGAAGTTTTTGTAGAAGAGCGAGCGATTAGAGGGAGAACGACAGTACTAATGAGGTCACTCAGTCTATTTTAGATCATACTTGGATATACGAAAGATAGTCCGTAGGTATATTCGGTATCGTTGGAGTTGTTGTGTTCTTTCAACACCAAATGGCGCCAACATAGTTGACTGGTAAAAGTGGCACGTTGCACGGTCTGCTTTTTTAGGATCTCCCTTCCAATCAGATGATTTGGGCAGCTCAACTTCCACAAACTGCGTGTCGTGTAAGCAACCGAACGATGATCTCCAATTCCACATTCGCGAGGAGGTGTTGTCGTTCGTGATGAGTGCCGTCGTCGGCTCTGATGCCATGCCGAAGATCTCCCGGACCAGTATTGGCGGGAGGTATAGCGCAATTTCGCATGACTTGAAGGTTCCTTTCCTCCTCACAACAACACCACCATCACCATCATCGCCATCCGTCTTCACAGCACAGGCGCCGCCCTCAGCTTCATCGATAGCATACATTGACGTCAACATGAATGCAAGCACGCCTCCACTCGACCACGACAAGAGATCTTCAAAGGACAGACCACCAAGCCACCACAGCAAGCTTCATTTCTGAAACCGTTTCATCTCTACGCCCCCATGAACCCTGCTTGAGAACTCGCATGCTCCCATATGGGACACGGCTTGCACGGCCCCCAAAATATCTTCTGCGCCGGAAACGGCCTTAGCACGGCAGTATTATAGCCCTACCGCCCGGATTTCGTCAGCGGCAGACGACCAACGACAGATCTTGAGTGGATCGACTCGTGAACCTCTGCGAACATGAGACTCTGGACTGTTGATCTGTGAGGGAGTTCTCTTCCTCGGGGCAATGCGAGTATGGCCGTGCTTTTACTTCTCTTCTCTTTCTTCTGACATTTCTTCGAGTCTTGCGTTTCCATTTCACCGTTTTCATGCGCGCTTTCTGGTGGGGTTTGAGGAGGATTGCCACGCCGTTGATGAATTCGTGTATTTGAGCTCGCAGGGAATCTGAATTACCAGAAGGCTTTCTACCCGCGGCTCCAACACATCTAGCACATTTCCAGGACAGCGTCAACCATGCCATGGGTTCCACATTCCTCGCCGGAGATCACAAGTGAAGCCCAATGGCGCGCAGTACTGGGCACAATCCTCGCGTTCACGGGCGTCGCACTGTTGGCAGTTGGCTTGAGGTTCTGGGTGAGGAGGAAAGGGTTGATGATTGAGGATTGGGTGACGATGGGGACGATGGTACGTTTGTGGTTGAAGCAGCGCATCGAAGCATGGTGAAGCCGTCTATTGGCGCAACCTCCAGACTGGCTTTGGTAAGACGAAGATGGGCTATGTGCATATTTGACTGACCAACGAGGGTGCAGATCCTGAGTCTTGGGTTTGTGACAGCATCTATCATCCGTGAGTCCTCTGCTGTTGTCACCCTTTGCAAACACATACCGACACCACACAGAAGCGAGACTCGGTCTTGAGCAGCACACAACGGACTCGGAGCACCAGAAACCATACCTCATCGCCAACTACGTCGCTTGGCCACTCTACCTCTGGGGACTGGCAGGATTCAAGCTGGCCCTTTGCATCGGCTATCTCCGCCTCGTGAAGGGCAGTCTGGGCTCCCGGCACCGAATCTTCATCGTTGCCGTTGCGACGCTTTCCTCGCTCATTCACACCGTGTTTGTCATCATATATCTCTTCCCGTGCAGACCGGTATGTCGTCGTCCATGCCTCCTTCACTACTCGCCATGAGCCTGACATCGTCACAGCTTTCTCGCATTTTCGACGCCAGCGTTGAAGGCTCTTGTCTGCCGTATGCCGCGATCAACTACACTGTCAGCGCCACGGTCATAATCCTCGACATCATCATATTCCTTCTTCCAGTCCCTCTCATCCAGCGCTTGAAGCTGGACCGGACTGTCAAAATCGGACTCACGGTCACCTTTTCCCTGGGCCTGCTAACCACCGTTCTGACTATCATGCGTGCTACGCAAATCAATCGCATTGTATACGGCGATGGTAACACTACCCACTTCGTTGTACGAGGGACCTTGGAACTCAACATCGGAGTACGTCGATATTGCGGCCCTTTGAAACGAAGCTCAAGCCTGCTGTGCTGCCTCATGCTAAACAATCGCAGATAATGACCTCCTGCCTCCCCTTCCTCCGATCGGTTCTGTCACTCGTACCACAAAAGTTGCGCACTTGCTGCGGTATCTTCTCCCGAACGCCCATCGACACTACCCAAGACCCTCTCTCTTCGGTGCACACGATCGGCGGCAGCGTCCTGCACCTTCACCGTAATTCCTCTAATCTCAGTCTGCGCCCCACGGTCGGCCCGCGAGCCTCCACCCTGGCCCTTCCTCCTCTCATCACGAAACTCAAAGCCCGCGAGAGATCAAGAGAAAAGGATGACTTCCGCACCCGTCCGCGATGTCAATACGACGAGGACGATTTAATCTCAATCTCCGTGCAAGGCGGTCGGGGCTCGCATCAGTCTAGTCCGGTCGACAGCCAGGATCTGGAGGCTGCGATGAGGTTCGGCGGGGTGCTGAAGACCGTACATGTGGAGGTTGAGAGAACTGTGGCGCCGGCGGTGGCGGAGGCGAAGGTGAAGGACTGGGGAGAGTTTGGTAGAGGGATGACGAGGAGGGAGGTTTGGGAGAGAGGTTGAAGGCACGGCGTCGAGCATTTGAAGGAGCATGAGTTTCCGCTGACATGTGATTGCATGTGTCAAGCTGGGTGTGATCTTCACACTGCCCTCTGTCAGAAGCGTGGCAAGTGGTGGACTCGAATCTCGTCGCGGCTTGCTCGAAGGCTGTGATATGAACGGCGACATCTTCAGAAGCAAGAACAAGTCACTGGCTTCGATCATACATCCGCTGCTCTGAGCGTGGCGATTCAAGCATCTACACCAACATCTTGGAGGGCCTTCCATCACCAACCGAACCGGCAATCGAAGGCTTCAGGCTTCGTCAACACCACTATGGCAACACTCCGGCGCCTCTGCATAGCTCTGCTATCCGTCGCCAGCCATGCGGCGAAGACTGGGCTTCCACAGACCGAAGTGGCGGACCAACATCACACCGTCAACGAGACTCTCGACGCCACAGCAGCTGGCCATGAATCCTACTTCACGACCTTCGCAACATCTTCCCGGATCCGCTCTCACAGCCGCCGCGCCGCACATTCCGAGATTCAAGAAGAAAGCCTCATGCTTCCATCGAAGCACATGCCAACGATTCACCCAAGACACACATTACTCTCGATCTCTTCAACATCAGCAATCACACCCAGCCTCGCCGTCCGCCAAGATGAGCCAGTCACATCGTCGAGCTGTGTTCCAACTACAGCCGAGAGCGTCCTTGCGACTTGCACGCCTATGGCAGGCAAGGCGAGCGGCCAGATCTGTCGGGCGAGGTCGACGGCTACGATTACTGGCTGCGATGTGGTTGATGTAACTTCATCGACGACTGTGGCTAGTACCATCACTGCTTACTGCGACAGCAGTGGTGGATGTGGTGGTGCAGCTTGCCAGGCGAACGAAAAGCGTATGGCACAGCCCACCTGTGAGAATTGCTCGCCAGTGGAGACTGGCGCGGCAGATCCTGGATTCGGGAGGAAAGACTCGGCCGTGGATTTGGGGAACCTCGTTCAAGTGAAGGCACCAGATCTACCCTTCGACCCGGACAAGGAGGTCATATCTGGTCCCCTCGATGAAGTGGACGACTACGATGACTATGCCGATTTCGTGGTCAAAGAGTCCGATAAGTCGCTGCCCTACAACAACGTCGTTCATCGCCGTGGTTCAACGTCGATTGCACGCCCTTTCCAGGACGAGCAGTTCAATGTCGGAGTCAGAGGTCTCTATGGCTGCACTTCTGTCATCGCAGTCTCGCGGCGAGGAGCATGGATGTCGCACATCTGGGAGGTTCCAACTTTCTCCAGTGACAAAGGCACCGAAGCTGATTTAACCACTTGGATGGAACAGGCTCAAATCGGGGTAAGAATCGCCGCTCACCGACTCCCTGTAATCAAAATAACGACGGAGTTCATCACTGATACTTGTTTTCCAGATTTTCACTGGTGATGGTACCAATTTTTTCCCCGGCCTCAACCAGTTCACTGCTGGAGATCCGGATGCCAGCTTCTTTGACAGCATGAAGTACGGGCAAACCACCAACAAGGTCTCTATATTCATCGTCACCCCAGCCAAGGCAGGCGCGAAGCTGGAATCTCCGACGAAGCCCTTCGATAGTGTAAAGTATCCGGCCGAGATCCAACGCCTTGTAGGCGTCTTAACCGCGACATATACGAACGTCAAAGTGGCCACCTACGACGATAGCCACGGCGCAACGGATCCCGCTCTTCGCGACGCAAAGCTGGCAGCCGGCAAGGGCAGAGCTTTCATTCAGTACACTCCACGCTCCAATGAGCCTCCGGATCCCGCTCCGGCAGGCGGACAGCCCGGCAGCTCAACCAACCCCGGTCCGGCCTGTGAGAAGCAGGCAGCAATGCTCAGGCTTTGGGTGTATGGCAATCCGGACGAAAAGACTCCACTGTTCGAAGACAAGTGGGATGCTATGCCTAATCAAATCATCTTTGAACCACCGTCGGATGACGACGAGGATTCCGAGTCGGGGTCCGAGGATGGATCTGACTCCGACAAGCGAGCGCTCAACCCTCGAGCTGAGTCGACAACGTCAAGAGGATCTTGCGTGTGGTTCGGCGACCTAACCACATCGACCACCCGAGCGACGTCTACCACCTCTAGAGGACTCAGGTTGACGACGATGGCTACTATGACCGGACCCTTGACTTGCCAGATCACCTCGGCGACGGCTGCGACATCTTCGGTCCTCACATACTGTACCTGTAATGACTACCAATTACATGGCGCTTACACCGAGACGGGAGATCAGGGAGGCGCCACGATCATGTGCAACCCGAAAGATGCACAAGGACCGCCCATCACTGCAAGCTTCACACGCACCGGAACACAGCCTTTCACCACGGGCGTTTGCAGGTTGAATCTGCACGAGCACACAAGTGGCACCCTGGAAAAGCCCTACGCCGGCATCGCAACATTGCCAATCGTACAGCCCATCACAGTCAATGTGCGCACCTTCGACGCAGCGGGAATAGTGATGAGCGACTTCACCGTGCTCAACTTGTTATCTCCGGACTACATGACCGTGCGTGCTAACAAGGAAATGGGATTTCCGTACATGCTCACCATCTATTCGTCAAACGATCAATCGCCCAACCCGTCCTTCTTGAGACATGGCTGGATTTTTCATGAGATGATTGAGGAGACTTCGGCGGATGTCATTTACTGGAATACGAACGCCGATGAGAATCAATCAAAGGGAACTTATCCTCGCTGCGATACTGGCGAGTGGAGCGAGGACGACGGTGTCATTTCTCGGGACGTTCAGTGTTGGTGGGAATGTTCTTGACGGGATTGAGATTCGACGCAAAGCCCGCAAATTTTCACATCCGGAATTGCGTGGCTTGTTCGACACTGAATCTGTATTCGGCATCGCCGTCCTGCGTGTAGCGAGTTGTGGTACAAATATCTGCGGCATGAGTAGTTGAGGATGTTGGCTCGACATCTAGAGGCGAAGATAGACATGCGTATCATGAGACAAAAGTTGAGAAAAGATGACTTCCGCGGCCAGTACACGAAATAGCAATCGAACCAGTCTTCATGCATCAGACACAACGTTGGATTCTCCGCCAGCATTGCTTGTCAAGCAAAGTAATGCCCATATCATCGATGGTCCCGATTCCCCTACGCAAACGCTAGCTCAAACCCATGTGATCGGGTGCCTGGAGAACCTGCCCGTCATTGGCTGAGGGGTCGAGACTTGTCCCAAAAAGGAAGGATGTTGCTTGTCGCTTGGGGCTCACAATTCGACGTTGCTCTGAGTACGAGACCATGTGTGTTCTTATGCTTCTATGTAAAGTTGATGCATGAGGTACCGAATACTGTTCGTCGTATGGAAATGTGGCCAACGATGGAACTGGAAACTTCGGGCGATGCTCTCGGCTCAGAAAAGGGGTATTGCCTGTGGCAGGAGGTGAACGTGAGCTAGGATGAACGTGAGCCGTACTATCACAACGAGTGGTGGATAGAAGGTACCGGTGGCAGCGGCATTCGAGTTTTGCTGCGAAGAGTGGACGTCAAATTGCGACTGAATTGAGACTTGCAGCGGTCAGGCTCGCGACGAGCGGAATACATGATACATACTATAGCAAGACCAGCAGCTTAGTACTTCGAGAGCGGAGCGGAGAGCGAGATTACCTCGATCAACGACGTAAGTATTATCTTACGCGTGTATCCTATGCTCACCTGCTGAAGCGGGTGTCGTCGCGTCGGCCCATCCCTTCTGCCCCTTTCCCACTCGCGTTAGGGTCGTCCACATACACTATAGCTTGCCACCCATTCGAGGCCGAGACGCCTTTCCCATTGCGTGATAGACTCTCTCGTGTGAGTTGTTTATCTTCTTTGTTTACTCTCCATCGTTCCTTCTCTTCCTCTCTCATACCGCCCTGCATTCCCATCGCCGGCCGTACCGCTCTCAACCTGCCAAATTTTTGAGAGTCCTTTCCTCCCGACCACCACCTCACATCTCGTAAGTCTGAATTGCTCGATCTCACTTGCTTCACGCGATGTTGTCGTCGCCATCGCAATCTGCTCCTGTCCCTTCCACCACAAGCCCACCCCGACTCCAGTCTTCACGCGCTGGGAAGTCGCCACACAATATCACGCGCGCCGTCTCTCTCTGCCTCATGTGCATTTCATACTCAGCGCCGCCACTCGCCACTCGCCATTCTTTGGTGACATTGGCTCTCCTCTCGCTCGCCATCAGCAAAACACGCGACTTCAGCATTATCTTCTCAACCCCCTCTCTGCCCACAGTCTCGCCTCCATACACACGACACAAGCCGACGACTGTGAAACAATGCTGACAATGCTCCCAGACCATGCCATTCATCCTCCGCTCTCTCGCGATTGGTACAACCACCTTCACCTCAAACCCACTCTTGCCGTGAAACACATGCACTGACATCACGCAGTGGCGCTGAGCCTCGCTCACACCACGCTTCGCACGGTCGTCCGCAGTAAGCATATCCGATACATACCAACAGGACTGCACTCCATCTTCGAGACAACAAGCTGACAACCCATGTTAGCCGTTCTCACTCTGGCATCGCCGGAGATGGGAAGGAGGTGCCGGCGCCACCCAGCCAGGGCCCCGGACGCGGTGGCTGCGGCTGGTTCTTCTTTCTCACCAGTCATCTCGAACGATGCTGCCACGGGGTAGAATCCCGTCAACGCGATCAGCGAGATCGATGAAGGGATCGTACTGCTCAGCAGCGACGTGAGTCTGCCTCGCACAACCGTGTTGAACTCATCCTGACCACCTCACAGTATCCACCACAGCACGACGAGCCTCCGCTCGACCGGGAAGATGGACGCCCATTCGGAGTCATGGGAATTGACCGGGTGAAAAGCCTTGAACGAACGAGAAACTATGTTCCTCGTTCGGAAGGCATGACCCAGATGTTCGCCAATGTTACTGGAACACGCATGAATACTTTTCTCGTGTTCGAGCCGCCAAGTTTGGAACCATCAGCGCAGACCAGTGCTGCCATCAAGGAGATGGGGGGCTGGGGTATGCAGTTGCCGGGAGGGTGTAGAGACTGGGATCTCTCTGTGGAGGGGGTTGATGCCGGGTTGGAGGAGAGGGGCGATCTCTGGTACGTTCCAGGTTTGGCCTGGACGCCGGAGAACTGGCCGTCATCTCATCGGAGAACATTTCCTGCAAGAAGGTAGAATCCCAGAACAGTGCCTTCATCGAGGATCCTGCCGGTGGACCTTGGGTTGGACTGTGGTATGGGTTGGCCGATGTGGATCTGGGGGTAGAGACTTGGAAGCGCTGGCAGTTGGCGGCGTGGCAGGAGTCAGGGGACGATCAGGGGTTGATCGGGCACGGGAAAGCTCAAACATCCAGCAGAGACGAAGCTCACGATCTCAGCAAGCACGGGAACGAAGCTCAAACATCCAGGACCGACACCAGGGGCACGGGACAGCCTTCAACATCCATCGCAGGGACAGCATTATCATCCAGCAGGAAGAGCTTTAAAATCCAGCAGGGACGAAGCTCACGATCCCAGAAAGCACGGGAACAAAGCTCAAACATCCAAAAACCGACACCAGGGGCATGGACAGCCTTTACCATCCAGCAGAGACGAAGCTCACGTTCTCAGAAAGCACGGGACTCAGCTAAAACATCCACGACCGACACCAGGAGCACGGGACAGCTTCAACATCCACCAGGGGCATGGAATAGCCAGATAATCCAGACCGACACCAGGAGCACGGAACAGCTCAAACATCCAAGACCACATGGAGCATGGAATAGCCAGAAAATCCGGAGCGGTCATTGCGGAGCCCGGAGGAGACGTCCAAAGGGCATCGCATGACACACCAAAAAAAGCGGGAAAAAGCAGGCACGGACTCGCGAGTCCAGAAATCAGTGGAGGCAAAAAATATGCTGGAGAGGTTCAGCTTTGGCTGTTCTCGTTGCGACAAGTCTTTCGTTTTTCTTTTACATATCCTCTCGTTCATACAGATAGTCTTTCGTTCATATAGGTCGCATTTGCGGCGGAGCTGTGCGTTGGGCTCCCATCACTTCTTCGGCTTGGCGGCCGGGCAGTGGAGGGGGTTGATCGTGAGTCTTCGTTACTTTATTGACGCCTCTGCCAGTCCTATGTCTCATCTTCCGTGTGTTGTAAGCTCACCTGCTGGAGGCTACGCATCGTCTCTCTCTACTGCTATCCCGTCTCTGCTCATGGCCTCCCCTTCAATCTAAACACATGATGCCGCAAAGCGACGTCGAGACTGCATTGATTGATAGCATCTTGTCGAGTGAGGTTTCGTACGAAAGCAGATCGAGAGCCTGAGCTCGGATACCATGCAGCAGCCTCTCTTCTGCTAAGACCTCCAGGCCCACGGTATCGCAACCAACAGTATGACGCAAGCCAGCCTCCGAGAGACAAATGCAGCAATGCTGGCACATGTCTGAACCATGTCTGTTGTGATATAATATCTCATGCTCTCTATTGTACTCTCAATCCGCATGGTTCTGTGCCTGGCGTTCGTGACAGATCCGTCACACGCTGAGCATGCCGGGCATCATCACAGTAGTCCATGGTAAGCATTTACGACTCAGTCTAAGTTATCTCGGAGACAATGTTCTTCGAGTTGGTCCTTCTCCAGAGTCGCCATAACGAAGTATCGTCAAGATCATTGAGATTAAAGATCTGGCATGTGATAGTCTTGGCATTGGCATTGATTCGCTGGTCAAGCCCGTCAGTGTTGACTTCGACGCCATGCTCGCGGTCGCAGAGGGTATCATGATCATGGACATCAGACGAGATGCAGGCATCGTCGACTATGCATCGTACATGATTCAATACTACAAGTCGTCTCTATCATACCACAATCCAATCCATCGGCACTTCTCCTCAAGGTCTCTCATCAACCCGCACTTCTCTCGCTCCACTCCTCTCAACCCTCCCCTTCAGCTTGCCCAACACATCCTTCCTCCTGCCCTTCCTCGCCTGAAACGCCTCGACCTCCTCAACCGTGACGTCCGCCATCTTCTTCCTCGCACTCCCGCTCGCGGACCCAGTACTCAACCCGAATGCGCTAGCTGAAGGCGAGAAGGCCACGGAGCGACGATTCACAGCACCAGGCGGCGTGGAGAAGCGCGAGTTCCGCAGCGCAGACGTGGCGAACATGGCGCTCATACCCAGAGCATCGCCATTGGCGGCCATGCGAGGACGTTGTGGTGTGCGCGAAGGGCTTCCCGTAAGGAGCTTGCTGCCTCCCAGTCGAGAAGCGAGATCGTCTTCGTAGTCGTCGCTAAGGCGCAGACTCTCGATACCATTGGGAAGGCTCTTGATGCGAGATTCGAGCAGGTCGATGTCACCGCTTTTCTGTTCGACCATGGCGGTCATCTTGAGGATGGTGTTGGTCACAGCCTCAACGGTGGGAACAGGAGCCTGTTGCGAAGAGTTATTGCTTCGCCGGGCTGAAGCAAGGTCGGCACGGAGGAGTGATATTTTCTCTTCCAGTTCGCTGAGGAGTTTCTGCACTCGCTGCACGCCTTGACGGAGCTCGGATTGTTGTGCTTGAGTCTCGGCAGACAGAGCTGCGGATTCTTGCGCGGCGATGCGTTCTGGGTCCGTGTGGGTTACCACATGCTTGCGGATGTCTACAGTCTTCGACTTGAGCTGGAGCATGGATCGTTGTTCTTCTGAAAGGGTGTTCAAGACAGATGCGACGTGCTCCAGCTTGCCATGCTCCAACTGTTGAGCGATGCCGTCCACAACGTTGCCCAAGTCGGAGAGATCTCCCAGACACCAGGCGTCCACTGCATCCAGATCTTCACGGGATCGTGAGCCGGATTCGCGGAGCTGAGTATGGCCCTCGATAAACGTAGCCAAAGCGCGAGCGTTGAGACCGACAACGTCGATCATGGAATTGATGTCACGGTAGACGATCTCGATCTGGCCGCCGATGCCTGGCTTGTCGACAGTGCCGGCGTAATCCTGATGAGTGTAGAAAACTGGCAGATCTTTAGACGGCTCGATTGGAGCCTCCAAAGTCTGCTTGACTCTGTCGGCGGCAGCATCTTCAAGTTCGCCAGCTGTTGGCTCGGCTGGTTTTGTGGGCTCTGCTGGCTTCTTCTCGATCGGCTTCGCAGGCGGCACAGAAGTCGTCTTGATTTGCTGTGGCAGCGGCTGGTGTCGTGGATCCTGTCTCGCGACTGGGCTGGTAACCGCGCGTTGAGGACTGGGCGAGCGAGGGCTGAGGATGGGCCTGTTGGCGGGAGGTGGGAAGACGGGTCCTTTGGACATTGGCATTCCAAACGGAGTGTAACTTGTCTGTGGTTTGTCTGTCGCCGCAGACTTCTTTGTCGGAGGTGTGATGCGATTCATGAAGTTTGCAAGTGCGCCTGGGTCCTGTGGCTTGTAAGGTTCTCGTGTATCGTCGTCGTCAAATTCTGGGTCCTCGGAGCTCGAGTCATCGTCGCCCTCGTCGCCCTCGTCTCCATCTTCACCATCTCCATCATCATCACCCTCTTCACCGTCATCGCCATCTTCATCCCCAGTCAAGTAACCGCTCTCGTCATCCGAAGGGCCTGCGCCGGCTGAGAACGTCTCACTGTTGGTGACGTCTACTGGTGGGCTCCCAGCGATTGGAACATCATCGTCGGATGGTCTCTGCGACTTCGGCGCTGTAAAGTCAGGTGGTAGTGGGGCGTCAGAAGGAGCTTTGTATGTCGAGGGGTCGGGAGGTAAGGGAAGGTCGTCCGGTATAGAAGGAGCTTTGTACGTTGTTGGATCAGGCGGTAAAGGCGCATCCTCTGCGACCTTGCTTGTTTGGCTTCGTGTTGGTGCTTCCGGAATATCTTTCAGCTGCAACTCGGGCTCAGTGCCGGGCTCGGGTTTGATCGTGGGCGCTGAGGGTTTCTTGACCTCGATATCTCCCAGAATATTGCCAAACATACCCGCTCCTGGATTCGCTGGTTTAGGAAGATCGTCCTTTGCAGTTCCGTCGCCCTTGAAGCCAGACCCAAGAGTAAACCCACTCAATCCCGAAATTCCCCTTTTGGCTGCATCGTCATCCTTCATCGTCGCTTCACGTGACAGACCTGACGACCCTGAGCCTCCAGTCATGGTCCAGCCAGAAGAAGTCGAGCCAATTGTGGCCGTAGACCCCATGGACTGATCGTTCGGCATCGAAGGCTTTCCGAAACCTCCAAGCTGACCTCCCTGGCCCTGTCCGATGCCAGAGAAACCGCCCATGGATTTTCCTGCGCCGGCAAAAGCGTTGCCTGGCGTTGATGAATTCCCTGCCGATGCAAAGGAGCTGTTCTGGTTGGCGAAGCTGGCGAATCCTGACGCTTGCTTTGTATCGCCTTTCGATGCGAACGCAGTAAATGGTGACGCTTCACTCGTTTTCGGCGCACCTGAGCCCCAGATAGACGGGTTGGGCTTCACTTGGCCAACTTGACCAAAACCACTTCCGCTGGCCATCGGCGAGGCTTGACCAAAGGCAGAAGGCTGACCAAATGACGGCTTCCCGAATGCAGGCGTCTGACCGAACGGCGAGGCAGGGCTCGTTGATTGCTCGATCGCGGGTGTGGCGGGTTTGGAAGGTTGAGAGAACGGCGAAGCTGCTGGTGCGGAAGGCTGGCCGAACGCGGGTGTCGAGGGCTGCCCAAATGCAGGTCTAGGAGCTTGGCCGATCCCTAGATTTGAGGACTGTCCAAAAGCAGGCTTTGCCGATTGTTGACCAAATGCAGACTGTCCGAATGCTGGCTTTGAAGGCTGACCAAATGGCGACGCTGCTGAACCGCCGGTAGATGCGCCCCATGAGCTCGCCTTCGACCCGAGAGCAGAAGCGCCACCAAAAGCAGAATTGCTTGCTGGAGCAGGAGTAGCGCTACCGCCAGAACCGCCACCGAATACAGATGGGGTTGCGGAAGGAGTCGCGGAAGAAGGACGACCAAGAGACAACGCCCCAAAGGCCGATCCTCCGTTGGTGGCAGCAGCCTTCTCGAGACCACCACTAGCGTTTGCGTTCGCAGCTCCACTTGACATGTATGCTGAAGTGATGTTGTCCGAAAAAGGCGACTGAGAAGCGAGCATCCTGTCAACTTCGGCCTTGTTGGACTGTTCAGCCGGGTCCGCCTGATTATCGAATGGGTTTCCGGCATCGACGGCAATCGCCTGCGCGTAGTGCGTGTACTTCGCATACGGAGGCTGCTTCTGGACCATGCTGCCGAATGGAAACGGTCCTCCCGTAGGTGTCTGCTTCACGGATTGTGTGTAGATAACCCACCACATTTGCAGCACACCGTCAGTATTCAACATGCACAAGGCTGGAAGCGGGAACGGTGAATTCTCGATGGTGTCGCTCTCCTCTGGGATAGGCCGTGGGGTGAGTTCGACGGCGCTAAAATCGAGAGCCATACCGATGGGCGATGTATCATCACCCTCAGTCGCATAGCTGGTAGGCAGTGACGCTTTTCGATTCTCGTCCAAAATTGCGCACATTGGATTCTGATCTTTAAATTGTGCCACAATGCCCACATCGGCGGAAATGGATGATGCTACAATCAGCATGTCGACCAGACCTGGTTGCCATTCGTTGAGTCTTTGAATGTAGTGACTAGCCGACAATCGTTTGACATCGAAGCCGGATGGGCAAGGATCTGAGTCGAACTTGCGGAATGTGAATGGAGTGCCCTTCTCGCGCTGCGCAATGAAGTAGAGGGAGTTGTGATTGGGCATAGGATCCTCCGGCTGCTCGATTTGGGGTGTGTAGATGAGCAGAAACTTGTGGGTTTCGAGCCAGTAGATTGAGGTGACCGGGAACTGGAGACCAGGGGCGTAGAGGTTGTCCTCGCCATTCTGCTTAGTGGAGGCGAGCTGCGGCGGCTGTGGGATTTGATCCTTGATGTTGCCTTGATTGTCGATCTGGACGCAACTGCTGTCCTCAAGACCGGCAATGATCTGTTTCCCAAGCTTCGACCAGGATGCCGATTTGACGTTCTGATGAAAGACCTCACTGCCAGTTGAGCCTTTGACCAAGGACTGTGTGCGCAAGTCTGCCAACAGTAGCCG
Source organism: Zymoseptoria ardabiliae STIR04_1.1.2 (assembly GCA_000223765.2). Lineage (NCBI taxonomy): Eukaryota > Fungi > Ascomycota > Dothideomycetes > Mycosphaerellales > Mycosphaerellaceae > Zymoseptoria > Zymoseptoria ardabiliae. Next base: position 17,826 of record AFIV01000355.1, read on the forward strand.
CCCGTCCTGAAGCACGATTGCGCACATGCGTGTGAAGTCTGCCTGCGGATTCGGGTTTGGAAGAAGCTGTCGTACGCTGCTGCCCAGGGTGCCGATTTGGAACGCCGGCTCTTTCCCTCCATCCGTGAGGGCGTTCACATCGTAGCATGCCAGACCGCCTCCTTGCTCGGCGACGATAATGAGACAGCTTTCGTCCGAGCTGAAGGCAACGTGCGACAGACGTGGTACTGTGATCTCCATCTCCGCCTTGAAATCCTTGAGCTTCGGCTCGTCTTGCATGATGCCCTTGGATGCATCTTTCGTCTTCCTTCGAGGAATGTACTGCGACCGGATCGTTGTCGTACCCGTCAGGATGAGCTTGTCCGGCCCAGCTGCAGCCAGTAGCCTCCTCTTCGAAGCGACGGCCAAGAGAGAAGCAGTCGGAGCAGGTAGATTGTCTGCTGGCCACGGCTGCGCAAAGAGCTTCAAGCTGTCTCCAGGGTTTGTCGCGACATCTTGCATGGCCAACTGTGTTGTCTCTTCCTCCATCAGATCTGGTCCTGCCTGTCCCGCCGACGCACCCTGCGCCTGCGGAGGACTGAATCCCCAACTCATATCCGCGGTGTTTCCATCAACCAGCAATGCTCTTTAGGTCGATCCGATCGATGTTCGTGGTGGCTTTGAGTCGGGCTCGTAGTCGTCGATGGTGGTACCGTTGATGGAGGATTCGTACTCGCGCGCCGAAATGTCCCAATCGTCTTCCCGGTATCCACAGAGTTTGATTTTATCGGAACAATTGTTTCCAGAAGCTGGCGAAGTTCACGCGTTGGCGATCGCGCACGGACGGGCCCGTTGCTCCAGCTCCAAGCTTCCAGAGCAAGCACATGCATCAGGCAGACTGCGGCCGCATCACCTTCACTTCTTCCATCTCCATCTCCTTCCAACGACTCCTCCACCACGACATCCTCTCGACACACCAAGACTCGATCTGTCAACATCACCCCATCCAATTGAACCACGACCACCAGCACACACACACACACACTCCGCCACCATGCCGGGCTTCGACTTCAGCAACCACAACCGCAACCTCGCGCTCCATGCTCAGGGCGTCCCTCTTCCCAAAGCCACATCCACCGGAACGACCATCGTCGGATGCTTATATGATGGCGGCGTGGTCATTGCTGCCGATACGCGAGCGACGAGTGGTCCCATCGTAGCAGACAAGGTCCGACACAGCCAAAGAGACATGCCACAGCAACAACACCCACTAACACTGCTCCCTCAATAGAACTGCGAGAAGCTCCATTACATCTCACCTCAGATCTGGTGTGCTGGTGCAGGAACTGCCGCCGATACCGAATTTACCACCGCCATCATCTCCTCCAACCTCGAACTCCACGCTCTCTCCACCGGCCGCAAACCACGCGTCGTCACAGTCATGACTCTGCTCAAGCAGCATCTCTTCCGCTACCAAGGTCACATCGGCGCATACCTCGTCGTCGCCGGCTGCGATCCCACGGGCTCCCATCTCTTCACCGTACACGCCCACGGAAGCACCGACAAGCTGCCATACGTCACCATGGGTTCTGGCTCTCTCGCTGCCATGTCCGTCTTTGAAACATCCTGGAAGCAAGATCTCAGCCGGGAGGATGCCGTCAAGCTGTGCTCAGAGGCGATTCAGGCTGGTATCTGGAACGACTTGGGCAGTGGTAGCAATGTGGATGTGTGTGTCATCACACCGGAGAAGACGGAGCTGCTGAGGAACTACATCACACCCAACACACGTGAGAAGAAGATGCGGGACTACAAGTTTCCGCGTGGTACTACGGCGATTTTGAACGAGAAGATCATCACACGCGAGCAGATCAGCAAGTACGTGACGGTGCAGGATATCGGAGATGGTGAGGCGGGCGTGGGAGAGAAGATGGACGTGGACACTCAGCCGTCGGCGTAGAGCGGAGAGTGCATGGTGGATCTTTGATGCGATGAAGATACTGATGCCGCGGCGGAGTTTCGACGAGCTAGAAATGTATGATATGCAGGCTTGGGTGCGGTGGTGGCAGATGAGAGTCCTTCCCAGTCACGATGAGAGTGAGTGGAGGAGACATCTTCACTTTGAGCTGGCAAGTCGTAGAGACCGCCTGCACGTCTTCTTTGCGGAGCTAGGTCAAGTGTATCCAAGATCAACTACCAATCAGCACGCACTACAGGTGCTCCATCGTGTTTCGTACATTTCATTCGTTTCATGGTAAGTATGAAGCTCCATGCTCTCTTCTACTTCAATACATGTCATCAGCAGGTCGTGGGTCGTTCTGCGCCCTTGTGCGTCTCTACATCTCCTACCACGCCGCCTGTTCCTCAAAACGACCCTGCAGTAGTCACCTCGACACCCTCGTCCCCAGCAGCAGCACCCACGGTCACCCTCGATCAAGCACCCTCACTACCAAACTCCTTCGTCCACTCCGCACTCCTCACCAAATCCTCGCTACTCACAGACGCTCGCGCACTCTTGATCGCCTTGACAAAGTCCTTGACCATCAATCTCGGCTCGAGAAGTTGATCTGTCTCGATCTGTGTCCAGTCCATCTCCAAGGCGCCAGCGTCGCCGGGTGAGCAGGGTGTGAGTTTCTCTACGCCGTCAACATCGACCTGCGGGTCTTATTAGCATGGCTTCCCGAACATGTAGACCGTGTGAGATCAAGATACCTTCTTATAATGTGTCGCCGTCTGAATCTTCCGCACAGGTTGCATCAGCGCATCCTGCACCGCAATCGTAATATCACTTCCCGAATACCCTTCACTCAACTTCGCCAGCGTGCGATAATCGTCCGCGGACATCTCACACGGCGTGTCGCCCACTGCGAGCTCAAACATCCTCATCCTTGCCGGTTGATCCGGCAGTGAGATGTGTACTCTTCGTTGGAAACGCCTTCGGATCGCTGCGTCGAGTTGCCAGGGGATGTTCGTTGCGCCGAGGATGAGGACGCCTTTGCTGTCACGGCCTACACCGTCCATTTGTACGAGGAGTTCGGTTTTGATGCGTCGGGATGCTTCGGATTCGCCTTCGCCGCGGGGACCACAGAGGGCGTCGATTTCGTCGATGAAGATGATTGAGGGCTTGTTTTCGCGGGCGAGGTTGAAGAGTTGCTTGACTAGTCTGTAAGTCGCGTTAGGAGGATGCTGACAGCGCAAGTAGTAGGAAGACATCTGCCTTACCTCTCTGATTCACCCATCCACTTGGACACCAAATCCGATGAGCTCACGCTGAAGAATGTGCTGTTTGCCTCTGTAGCCACTGCCTTTGCCAAAAACGACTTTCCTGTTCCAGGTGGTCCATATAGCAGGATACCCTTCCAAGGCTGCCTCTTCCCTGTGAACAGATGTGGGAATTTGATCGGTAGAATGACCGCCTCCTTTAACGCCTCTTTCGCCTGCTCCAAACCCGCAACATCCTCCCACTTGATATTCGGCTTATCCGTCAAAATCGCACCCGCCAACGCCCCTCTTAACTTCTTGCTCTCCGGATCTTGATCCTCGCCTTCGTCCTCTTTGCCCTTCCCTCCTCCATTTGATCCCACAGCCCCATTCGATCCCATCGCTGCCGGCTTCCGCTTTCCATCGTTCTCTGCCAAGTGGTTCTTCAGTTTCTCCGCCCGCTCCATGTACTCGCCGGCCTTCTGCCGGATCATGTCCTTTGACTTTGGGTTCTTCTCCCATTTCAGCGCGAGCATGAACAGTTCCAGCGCCTGGTAGTATTGTTGGTAGGCCTTGTCGTAGTCTCCGGCCGTGTCCTGCTCGATCGCCTTCTTGACCGCTTCGATTGCGCGGCCAAGGAAGTCGGTGTTGGACATGGCGGGGTGGTGGAGGCTGCGCTTCGCAGCGGAGGGGGGCGGTCGTGTATCCTGTGAGGAGCAGAGCTTTCGTGCGCGATATTTGCAAGCAGACCTCCTCCAAGAGTGCGTTCCGCAAGCGATTCCTGTGAGTATGTTGCCTTGGTGCTTGTCTGCTCGGTCAACTCGGTGTTGACTTTGAAGAGATGCAGTCCAATCTTGGCGGGCGTTGTCGCGTGGGGCTAAAAGTCAATTCACGACCTCACCTCGCTTCAAAACATCGTCCACGAGACACCTTGGACGAAATGTATTTGAGACGTCTACAACCCGGCTTGAGCACGCTCGAACAGGCCATGAGCCATCAAGGCGAGAGATGGACATCGACATTCTTAGCGAGAGTCTCGTTCCAGACTGTCTCGTTCCAGACATCTGCCGCTCTACAAGCCAGCATGGGTACCGCTGCATCGCACCCCGGGGGTAATTACTCGTATGCTATTCTGATATTTTGAGGCCGGCACGATTCGGACAAAACGCTGTATATCATTCTCATGGACTCTGCATCTCGCAACGCCATCGTCCGCCGCTCCTTTCGCTGCATCCCGTCTACGCCATGCTGGCCTCTCTTTTCCTCACCGTCGCGTTAGCGACCGATGCATTCGCACACAGGTGGATGCATCGCCGCGCTGCGGACGACGAGGTAGTCACGAAAGACATCTACTATCAGGTGTTCGACCAGCTGATCGACCACAACGATCCTTCGCGCGGTACTTTTCATCAAAGATACTGGTTCCAATTCAAAACGTGGAAGGGTCCTGGCTCGCCAATAGTTCTCTTCGCCCCAAGCGAGAACAATGCGACGAGAGACATAGGCTTCATGCTGCCCCAATTGGGCACGCATGGCGTCTTGGCTAAAGAACTCGGTGCCGCGTAAGAAAGTCTAAGGGCAGGTCTTGGCCTGCCCTCGTTACCCATTTCGTCCGAGTCATCGCTAACTCTCGGCGTTCACAGAGCGGTTGTCTTGGAACATCGGTGAGCGATCAAGTGTGGAAGACACACGTCCGTTCTCCTGCTCGAAATGCACGCTCCACCACCAAGTTGCACTTCGTGCCGTGCAGTTTGAGCGGGATCACGGAGATAGATCATGTCTCGGAACCCTTCCTCATCCAATGAATGTCTGCGACATCTGCTGACTTCTATACTCCGCTTTTGTAGACACTACGGCAACAGCAGCCCAGTCGCAGACTTGAGCGTCGAGAATCTCAAAGATCTCACCCTCGACAACGTCTTGCAAGACATCACCTACTTCGCCAACAACGTCAAGCTCCCCTGGACCAACAGCAGCAGCACTGCCCGAGACGTCCCTTGGGTGCTGATGGGAGCCTCTTATTCTGGGTCTCTCACGTCCTGGACCGCCAACCTCAGTCCCGGTGTCTTCTGGGCTTACTGGGCTTCCAGTGCCGCCATGCAAGCGATTGAAGATTACTGGCAATACTTCGTTCCCGTCCAACATGGCCTCCCCAAAAACTGCAGCACCGACTTCTCCCGCGTCATAGATTACATGGACAACACCTTGCTCCATGGCACTCCTCAGGCCGTCACGCAGCTGAAATCTCGCTTCGATCTGGAATACATTTCCCACAACGACGACTTCATGTACGCTGTCGACGTCGTCGCCGCCCTCTGGCAAGGCCACCAATTCATCGCTCCTGATCACTCCACGTTCCCCGAAGTCTTCCAGTGGTGTGATTACATCGAGAACGCCGTCAATAGCAGCAACCCCCTGCCAGGAGCGCAGGGCGTTGGCGTGACTGCGGCCCTCGACGGGTTTGTCGCGTGGTGGAAAGCCCGTGGCAAGACATATGTTCGCAAACACAGCAGCTGCCCGGAGGACATGTCCGACCAGATGTGCTTCGACAACCATAATGCTTCCTCGCCGGCCTACACCGATATCTCGGTGGGTAATCCTTATAATCGGCAGTACTTCTGGTTAGACTGCAATACGCCGTGGGGTTACTGGCAGACTGGCGCGCCACAGGGAAGGCCGAGTCTCTGTTCGCGGCTGCACACTGTTGCTTATGAGCGGGAGCAGTGCGGGATGTTATTTCCCGGCGTGGAGTATGGCCAAGGGAGAACCGCGGACGACTGGAACGCTTACACGGGGGGTTGGAGGGAGCCACCGCCGAATTCCCGCATCATGTATGTGACCGGGGAGTTTGATCCGTGGCGGGAGGTGGGCGTGTCGTCGGATTTTCGTCCTGGTGGGCCGCTGCAGAGCAATGAGCAGGCAAAGTGGGTCGTCAAGGTCGTGCCCGGAGGATTGCATGTGAGTGATACGATCCAAGATAATGTCAGGGCGAACGCAGGGGTGAAACAGGTGGTGGATGAAGCATTGAAGCAGATGAAGGATTGGGTTGGCGAATGGTACGAGGAGAAGGGGAAGAGGCCGCCGTGGGAGGCGTGAGATAGTTGGCGAGGAAGATGTCGTGGAGAAATGCAGTATATACTAATTGCTCGTCAGATTGTAGTCTTAGCAAAGAAAGTGTTCGCTCTCTTGCGCAAGTCCAACGCCACCCATGCCAAAATGCCATGCTTTCCAATCAATACACAGGAAGTATGCTCAGTCGTAAGTCGTTATGTCGGCATCATCGAGACAAACCCTCCACCGCCGCCTCCAGCACCTCTCGCAGGCCCACGCGAAGGTCCAGCGTTGCTGCCGCCCGACTTGCCTCTCTTCTTCACGCCAGAAGTCGAGCGACCACCAAAGCCGCCACCAGATGCCTGTCGTGGGCGACCTCCGCCACTATTTCGCCCAGACCCAGACGCAGCACGACTACCCGTTGCCCGATAATTCTTCGGCTTCCTCGGAGCCGCCTTCTTCGCCGCGGCCGGTTTCGAAGCAGGTGCACCCTTCGGGTCAGGCTGCGTGTTATATCCGAATTTGGCGTTGAGCTGGGTTCTGGTCGCCTCCCGTTTGAAGTATGCGCTTTCCTCGCCCGGGTCGGCTTCTTGAGTCTCTTCATCCTCCTCAAGGTCGCTTTCCATCTCACCATAATCGGACTCTCCTTCGTCGTCGCTCACTAGACTGATGACGTTGTGCGCATGCTGGCTCTCCTTGGTCGCTTCCTTGCCGGTCATCTCTGTATACGACTCGCGGAACTTTTCAACCATCTTCAAGAACGGCTTTCCGTAGAGTCTGATCATCTCGGGCTTCATGCCATTGATCTGCGACATTCCTTCCTCGGTGTCAATCCAGTTGATGAGCATGGTCCGAAGTTGAGTGTTGCTGAACGGAACGACTGATAGGCCCTTGTTGTTCATAATGTCCTTGGCCTTTTTCTCCGCGTTTTGCATGAAGTCTTCCAGCACTATTCTGTGCATATCATCGAGTCGTTCGATCGCTTCATCGGTGGTTATCGCGGGGCCGGCTGAGCGTGCCGCTTTCGTGGCGCGCGGTCGTCTGGAATCAAGGATAGGCTCAAATCCATCCGACTCCTCACTCTCCTCGAACTTGCCGTCCTCGGGATCAGAAATGACAAAGTCATCTCGCCGGTAACCATTCGCGTGCATCTCTCCTCGTTGTGGCAGCGCAGCTCGTTTTCGCTTGGAAGCAGCTTGGATCGGAGATGAGACGTTGGTAGACATTGGCAGCTCGCGTGGTGCCGGCCCTGTCGCAGCCTTCTTGCCCTTTTTCGTTGCCGCTTTCGCTGGCTTTGCTACGCGCGGCGTCGTGCTGATCTGCATGAGCAATTGCGTTCTCCCAGGGCGAAAATCACCGGCTTTCCGACCGATGTTGACATGGGACTGAGGGAATCCCTTCTTGTTGACTTCGGTGTCTTCTCGGATAGCTTCTTCGCTCAAGAGGCGATAGAACAATCGCTCGATATCTTCTCGACTCAGGTCGCTTCCGACGCCGAATTGCGGAATCGCGTTATGTCCCAGAGACTTGATCTTTGCATTCTCCGCGCCGCGAAACACGTCTACGCAGTGCAGAACGGTGACCTTGGATCCTTTCACCGCGCGCACAAGCTCAATCGCTTGCCGTGCATACTGCGTGAAATCGACACTCTCGAAAGTCGAAGTAGAGTTGCAATTGTCGCATTTGGCCTCGCAATCAACCTTGTTAAAGGGCTCATTGAAGTATCTCAGGACCTGCACTCGCCGGCAGTCGCTCTTGTTCTCGCAGAACTGGATCATCAAGCGAAACATATGATGCTGGCGTTGCTTTTGCTCCCAGCTGGTTGTGGTCTCGTCATCCTTATCGATCATCCTGCGGACCTTGGTCGCGTCACCGTAGCCGTAGAAGAGATAGCAAGCCGAGTCCAGTCCATCGCGGCCAGCTCTGCCAGTTTCCTGGTAGTACCCTTCCAGAGATTTTGGTATGGTATGATGGATCACGAATCGAACATTGCCCTTGTCGATGCCCATTCCAAACGCGATTGTTGCGACGATGACATGATAAGTTCCAGCCTGCCACTTCTTCTGGACTTGAGATTTTTCTTCGCTTTTCAGACCAGCGTGATAGTGGTGCGCCTTGATGCCATGCTGCTTTCGAAGTGCTTCTGCCATGCCTTCGCAGTCTTTTCTTGAGAAGCAGTATATGATACCCGTCTGCTTGTGATGGTCTTCCTTGATCAAGTTGGCGATGCTTTCGATATCACCCTTGCCTTTGGCCTTCTTCCTGACCTCGTAGTAGAGATTTCTGCGGTTGAAGCTGCTCGTAAATACTTCACATCCTTCGATGCTCAAGTTGTGAATAGTGTCTGCTCGGACATTTTCAGTCGCTGTGGCAGTCAAAGCCATGACGGGGACGCCCATGAACTGACGTCGAAACTCTCCAAGAAGCTTGTAGTCGGGACGAAAGTCGTGGCCCCATTGGCTGACACAATGCGCCTCGTCAATCACGAATCGCGCCAGCCGGTTCTTGCGGTGCAGCCAGTGGAAGGTGTTGACCATCTTTGTACTCTTGGCCAGCATCTCTGGCGTGACGTAAAGCAAGTGAACCAGATTCTCCACGTCCGCAGAATACAAGCTGTCCATCAAGGCGCTGCGTTGGTCCTGAGTGGTTTCGCTGTTGACGAGAAAGGCCTGAATGTTCAACTTCTGCAAATGCTGCACCTGGTCCTCCATCAAGCTCACGAGAGGTGATATGACAACGGTGACGCCGCGAGTCCTTCCACTTCGCACGAGGGCAGGGAGTTGGTAGCACAACGACTTGCCGCCACCAGTCGGCATCAGCACAAAGGTATCCTTGCCCGCAAGCGTCGCATTGATGGCGTCGATCTGGTTTTCTCGAAAGCCCTTGAGCCTGAATCTTTCCTTCAAGGCTTCCTTGACGTCTGTCGACCACGGAAAGCTGAAGTTTCTCTTCTCGAGATCGCTTTCTTCCTGCGCGGTGAGCTTTTTGGGTGTCTTCCTTGACTTTGCTCCACCCGCTGGCTGTGATTGTCGGTTCCCGGACGCCTCCGCAAAGACTGTGCAGGTGGGTTCCTGATATATGGTTCGGGATGGCTGCCCGCGATTTTCAAAGTCTTGAGCCGCTTCCAACATGTCATCGTCGTCGTCCATGCCGAAGTCTTCTTCGTCAAAGTCATCGAATCGTGCCGGAGGCGTTCCCATTCGGTGGCTGTACATGTTTCCATTGCCAATGAAGGTTCCGTGATCGTTGATGTCCTCGAAGCTATCATCGTCAAACATCTGGCTATCGTCTTCTGCGCTCGGCGGTTCTCGTTGCACACGCAAGGCCCGCTGTGGAGGCTGTGTCGTAGCGCGAGTAGTGCTGATTGTTGTCTGTCGAAGTGGTGGCGGCGGCATCGATTGTGCCATCTGGGTTTGAGCTATCCGGCTGGAACTCGGTACGAACAGCGCCTGTTCCGAAAGCCCTTTCGTCGGCGCTTGAGTCGATTTGACAGCGATCCGTTGCCCAGCAGTACTCTCAGAACTGTATGTGTCCTGACTAAAGGCCGCTGAGACGTCCTCTTGACACATCTTGAGCGAGGCCAAACACTCGATCTCGACAGCCCGCAATTGCTCCTTGACAGCAATGTTGGCGGCCTGCGCTGCATCCTTTGCATCTTTCTGCCGTGACAAAATCGCTCTCTTCAAGGCATCCTTCATCTTGTCCTTCTCAGCAGACAAGCTCTTGTACCTCTCCCTATGAGCACGTAGTCGCTCAAGTGCTTCAAGCCGATGCGCAATTGCCTCTAACTGTGCCTCTAGCTCGACGTCAGCACCTGCAGGACCGTTCTCCATCACTTCCATGATCTCTTCCGCGAGGGCCTCCTGTTGGCCGGACAAGCTGGATGTGATTTTCTTGAAGACTTGTTCGGATGCAGAGAATAGCTTGCCAAGTAGGACAGTCTGCTCTTCCTGCTCGGGTGATAGCGTTGCTTGACTGCCTGCTGTTGGTGGTGGCGCTTCGATTGTGACATGTTTGTTGATCGGTGTTGGTCCGGGTTGAGGAGTATTCGAGGCTCTAGTCTGGGCCTGTCGAGTGGACTCCGCAGGCTCTTCGGCTTTGAGCCACGTAGGCCGTTCTACGACATCCTCCACCAAGCTCTCGAAACTGTCATCGTCAGAAGTGACGACTTCATGCTTCACAGCACGCTTTCGTGGCGATGGCACAGGGCGACGCTTATGATCCTCTTTGGGCTTGTGACGTGCAGCATTGACAAGGTCTTCCTCATCCTCGGAATCCGGCATCACACGTCCAGACGCATATCTAGAGGGTGTGCGTGCGACGGCAGTGTTTGCTCTTGACAGCTTGACGGGAGTGTTCGCTTTCGGAGGGATCGTTGAGTAGGGCGGCGGCGGAATATCTGAAGACAGATCACCCTTGCTAGGCGTTAAAGGCTCGTCCATGTACTCTTCAATGGTGGGAAACGAGTCAGATATCCTAACAGTTTGACGAGGTTGTAGTGCCGGCCGTTTCTGTGTCTCCGCATCCCGCAAGGCTTCCAAATCACAGTCGAACTCATCGCTGGACCTCTTCCTGCCGGCCACAGATGGGATAGGACGATGTAGCGGAGGGCTGCACAAGGCGCCCAGACTCTCGGACAGATCGAGCACCTCGACCTCCATGTGAGAAGGCATTGGGCTTGGCCGTGACGGTAGAGGCGTCCGTTGAAGTATGGGAGCTTTGGACGTGGACTGCACTCTTGATACTGATGCAGGTCTTGTCACCGGTGGCGGCCTTGAAACAGAGGGAGCTCTGGATGGTTGTGCTGACATCGTGCGACCATCTCTCGAGGGTGATGCCTCGGGCGCCCGTCCCCTCGTTGATGCTGAACGTGACGCCGATCCTGGCGCCATCCGTGTCCGTGCCATCTCTTCTTGATTCCTCGCTACAAGCTCTTCATTCGACCTCCTCCCCGACTGAACCTCTTCCACGCTATCGTCCTCGGTCGTGATCGCCTCCAGTTGTGTCGCCGTGATCGTGGGAAAGGATGCCGTCACTTGCGGAAGTGAGGTGTTGGCCGCAGGCACCGAGGGTTTCGCGCGTAACAGCCAGGTGAGGTGCTCGTCCAGATTGTTGCGCGTCATGAGAGGCGAGCATTGCTGACGCTGAGAGAGCGACTATCGGCGAAGCCTGGACGCATGGGGTCTGTCTAATATAGGGTGAACATCGGGCGATGCGTGGTGTGATGGGAGGTGTGGGGATTCGTGAGATTGAAAAGCATCAAGGCGCGTCGTCGGGATCGGAACTTCGGTATCGGAAAGCGCGCCCGAAGTGCGAAAACACGTGCGCTCTTTGGTCATCAAATTGGACGTCAATATTTTGATTGATATCTTCGTTCCAGAGAACATCGTCCAGTGGACTTTACCTATCTGCTCACCTCACCTTACTAGACCACACTCGCCGTCAACATAGAGCAAACAGCCCTGCTCTCGGCTAGATTTGGAGAGAAGATATACTGGGGAGTATGAGCAGTCTGGCGAAAGCCTCAGCATCCTGAAACACTCACGAAGCAACGCTCCACGTTCAACTTCAGGCATTCTCATTCTATCGCAGCACGAGCTTTCTTTCGGAGTCCTTTCAAGGAAAACGACCGAGAAGTACTCAAGAAATCCCCTTTCGGTATCCATCTCATCCCTATCAGCGCGCTTCCTCATCATTGTCTCGTCAGCATTCAATTGCTTCAGTATGGGTGACGAGCCGCAGTTCGTCATTCCGTCAGAGGCAGCAATCTCATCAGCCAGATCAAAGCTCATTCGCACACTTCCAGCTCAGGGCTTGGGAAACGAACGCGTTTCGAAACACTTGCAGGAGGACGTCACACCAGCACTCAGCAACAGCAGCAAGTCAGCGAACTACTACGGCTTCGTCACTGGAGGCTCGACTGAGATTGCCTCCTATGCTGACAATCTGGTAACGCAATATGACCAGAACGTACAAGTCCACCTCCCTCAAGAGACCATCGCCACGGACGTGGAGGATGCTGCTCTGCGACAGATCTGTGATTTGATTGGGTTTTCAGCAGAGCAATGGCAACATCGGACCTTCACGACTGGAGCTAGTGCAAGTAACATTCTCGGCCTTGCCTGCGCGAGAGAGCACGTGCTCTTACGGCGAGGTGCGAGTGTCTCCGAGAATTGCACTCATGGAGCCATGAGGCAAGCCCAGATTGACCATATCCAAATCCTCACCACTGCGCCTCATTCATCTCTTGGAAAAGCAGCATCCGTCGTGGGAATCGGCAGATCATCCATCATTGACCTAGGCCTCTTCCAGGCGAAACACAACTTCGACTTCGCCGCGTTGGAAAAGGCACTCAAACGCCCTCGCACCGCTTCCATCATCGTCATATCATGCGGAGAGGTCAACACGGGCTTCTTCGCGACTTCGGAAGACGACGTGCAAAGAATTCGCAAGCTCAGCAATACCCATGGCGCCTGGATCCACGTCGACGCAGCATTCGGTCTACCTGCTCGGACCCTTCCTAAAGACGATCCGTCCTACCGTGCCCTCGTCAGCGGTGTCAGAGGCATTGAACTGGCCGACTCCATCACCGGCGATGCCCACAAATTGCTCAATGTACCCTACGACTGCGGCATCTTCCTCTCCCGGCATCTCGAGCTCGCAACCAAAGTCCTCCAGAACTCCAACGCCGCGTATCTCAACACTTCATCTGCGAGCGAGATCCCTTCACCCCTCAACATCGGCATCGAAAACAGTCGGCGCTTTCGTGCACTACCTGTCTACGCCAGTCTGGCAGCCTACGGTCGCGACGGGTACAGAGAAATTCTCGAGCGACAGATCAGCCTTGCAAGGGGTATAGCCGAGTTCATCCAACATACACCTGGATTCGAGTTGCTGCCGCGCTACCCTCCATCGTTTGCCAAAGTGAAGGAGCAAGGGATCAGTTCGATCTACATTGTCGTTCTGTTCAAAGCGACAGATGACGATCTCAATGAGCGACTCGTGCAGCGTGTGAATGCGACTCGTAGGATATACATCAGTGGCACGCAGTGGGATGGGAAACCCGCTGCTCGATTCGCGGTGTCGAATTGGCAGGTTGATATCGCGCGGGATCTGGCGCTGATTAAAGAGGTGCTGTTAGGCGTGCTCTCGCCGGAGTAGTCTCTTCGATAGCATCCAGCTTTAGATGTATCATTTCACGACCATAGACTCGACATTCAGCATAGACTCGATTCCTGATTCGGCTCGCTCTGCAAGATGTCGAACCGGGTGAACACCTGTCTGTGCAGTATTCCAATTCGGTGCTATGCAAGTATAAACAACGGGTATCGTGCTCCTTAACGCCTTTGTCCAACCCCCCCGCAGCCATGCACATTATCCTCACTACTTCTCTTAATCGCCATTCCCCGTCCGCGCCACCATCGACGCCAACACAATCAAGTAAATCAAGAATACGACCCCAATGAGCCAAAACGCAAACACCGCATACCAGCTCTGACAGATCGAGTTCTGCTGCAACCACGCGAGAGTGGCTATACTCAAGTCTTTGCTCGGGTTGTTGGTGACGAAAGTCTGGCACTTGTTCGCAATGTCGCCGCTCGGTCCGAAGAGTTGTATCGCCGTCTCGATCATGCCGGTGAGGAAGAGTACCAGAAGGATGAAGGAGCCCAGTATGAGAATGCCGGGTAGAAGCCGTTGTTGTACGATGAGTGTGAGCATGAGGAAGATGAAGAGGATGAGGAGGGCGCCGACCGTGATGCCAAAGGGCATGATCCTAGAGGTGGTGTTAGCATGGCAAGTTTTGATGTGGTTGTTTCTGGATATGGTACTCACCATGGAATTCCCTGCTTTCCCAGTTGATTCTGTATTACGACAAAGTTGGAGAATACACCGACCAGGACTCCGCCGGTTGCGAGCATTATGATGATCCAGACGTTGAGTTGCCAGTCGGGCCAGTAATATGATTGTCGAACAATCACTCGCTCGCGGCGAGACAGTACGCTGCTGCGAGCCATGTTGTGTGTGTATGAGGAAGAGGGTGAGGCGTGGCTCGTCTGGCTGCGTTGCCGCTGTCGGATTGTCGAGACTGGTGTTCCCCACGCGCCGAATGCTCGGATCAGGTCGCGGTTGGAAGTCCTTCTCTTTCGATCTCAGCTGAAGCTGTCGCTGGCCTTCTCCTCTGCGTTGTGTTCGGTGGAGGCGGTGACGAGGGTTGATGCCGATCGGAGGACGACACGACTCGAGACGTCGGTCTGCAGCGGTGGTGGGGTCGGGCAGCTTTGGTTGCTAGGCGTTCAAGGTGATCCGGTAGCGAGAGTACGTACAACAACGACTGTAAGGAGAGACAAAGCCGTTGTGTTGGCGGAAGATTGTCGAAGAGTGAGACAGAAATTGAACAGAGGAAGAATGAGAGACAAGTTGATTCGAGTCCGTCCTGACGTCGCGACCGAACCTCCCGTCTTTCGCGCGTGGCTGGAGGGGAGGCTGGAGGGGAAAACCAACGCATGGACCAAGCGGGAAGATCGGCGGGAAGATCAGTCGGAGTCGAGGCCGGTGACCTATTTCCGCGTCCTCCTTCTCTCTTCTCCGCTTCTCCCGCACAATACCACCGACATTGGATGTCCTCCTTTTTTCGAACGACAATAACTCTGATCGGCGGCACGGCATTTACTGGACAGCTCTCAAGGCCTATTGCGGTCTGGTCGAGGATCTAGAATGTCGTCGGAACTTCACTGACAAGCCCGACTTGTTCTACTCTCCCGTCGCATCTCCTGGATACTTCGTCTTGCTCCTCCATGCCTCTCTTTCCAACACTGGTCATGGTACTCACAATGTCGCAGATAGCACTCGATTCCTCCATCACGTTCCGAGAAGACAAGGAAGTCTCTTGGATCATGTCAGCTGAACAAATAGCCAGCAGACCATGTTTGCGTCACATTGCATGAGAATTATCGTCGGCTCGCGATTCAATGCGGTGCAATATCGGAAAGAATATATTGGAGCAGCACTCTAAGTTCATGCTTGGTCTGCTATTCGCTGCTGCATGTCAACGCGGCCAAACTACCCTTGTTACCACGGGCGTGAATCCGCCCGCACAGGCAGTTCCAGCTCTTCAGGAGCGGATGTTGGTGAATCCTGCATGATATACACAAGCATATGCTCAGGCGACCGTCAGCATGCGGATATAGTTCCAATTGCACCTTCTAACGGCGTCCTTTGACTTACACCGACACATCCAACTCCAGCCAGCTCTCCTTCGAATCTCGACGATCTCTTTCCGTATCCAGTCACCACAATGCTTATCAACATCGCCAGCATCGTTACCTTCGCCCTTGCGGCCACCCCCAGCGCGCGTTTTGGCCATGGTGGTCCACTCTCTGGCACGAATCGCTCGCCTATACGCTCTGCTATCCTGTCCAACTTCCCGGACCCCTCTCTACACCACCACAATGGCACATGGTACGCATTTGCGACCAACGATGCTGCCAGCATCGACCCTGTGAAAGGCGGCGCTGCTTCGGAGACCTTCGGTCAGGCCAATGTGCAAATGGCAATATCGACCGACTTTATGAACTGGACCATCGCTTCTCTGCCGCAACAACCACTTCCAACTCTCGGCGCATGGTCAGGTCCCATTCAGCTGAATGACAGCTTGTACCACAGCCATCTTCCGAACACCTGGGCACCGGCCATCGTCCGCCGAGACGATGGCAGATATGTTATGTACTACAACGCCCCAGCCTCGACCAACCCGTCTCCTTCTCACCCACATCCCCATTGCATCGGTACTGCTTTGTCCGAGTCGAACGACCCGGCGGGCCCGTACGTCCCAGCAAACACCTCTCTTGCATGTGCACCAGAGCAAGGTGGCGCCATTGACGCAGAAGTTATCAAAGATGCCGACGGCACGATTTGGTCGATGTGGAAAGTGAATGGCAACAGTATCGGCTCTGGAGGAGAGTGTGAGGCTTCCCCAGTACTCTCTCGCACGACCTCGCGACAACTACTGACATCACTCCCAGGCGGCAATGCCATCCCTCCTCTCCGCCCGACGCCCATCATGCTTCAGAAGATGCTCTCCGACGGGATGACGCCTGATGGAGCTCCTGTCCAGATTCTTGACCGCACCGACTCCGATGGGCCGTTGGTCGAAGCCCCTAAGATCGTCCGCGTCGCATCCAGCCACAGCCGAAACGGAAGCAATGCCACTTACTTCCTCTTCTTCTCATCCGGCTGCATGCAGTCCGCCGCATACAGCGTCAAGTACGCGACCTCGAAGAGCATCACGGGTCCGTATATCCGTGCTAAAGACACTCTGCTCAAGACGGGCGCATGGGGACTGATGGCGCCTGGATCGGTTGGAATCTCTCAGGATAGCGTTGGCAATTGGAGGATGGCTTTTCATGCGACGATGTGGGACGGGAAGCTGGGCCCTGTCAGTGCGATGTTTACAACGGGTTTGGCGTTTGAGGGGACAAAGGTGAAGTTGGTGAGGGTTGAAGAGGAATGAGTCGACTCGGACTGCCATTCTATTCGAGGGCTCGGGCATGGCGTATTGGAGCTCTGCAGTATTGTTATTTCTCGTCGCGATCTCTGGGACGCAAGCTTGTCTGTCATTTTCAGCGATCCGTTATTCAATGCGAATTGATCTTCCAGCAGTGGCGTCGTTCCTCGGTCGGGCAGGAGGGCTCAAAGCGTTGTACAGCGACTGCTAAAAGACGATGAAGAGTGTTGGCCTCACCTTACCGGCTGGGCGTTGGTGTAACTTCGGCTGCATACATCGCCAACTGAAGCGGATGAAAAGCGTGATTCTCCCAATACACCACTGCATCCTTCTTTGGGGCAATCTTCGTCTCCATCAGCATTCCTCCACCAGATTCCTTCATGACCTCTGCGGCAGATCCTCGATGTGACACGCCCAGCTTATACATCCTCATGAAGATGAAACAGTGGAAACCCGTTGGTGTATGCTTTGTGAGCATAGTCTCGTGATGCACATGTTGAGGGGTGAGCTGTTCCTGTCAGCTCGGAGGGTCTCTCTGCCCCGACTCCGCCTCCGATCCTCGCGGACTGCACTATGAGATGTTTCGTCTAGGAGGACTTGAATTGACCCGTTGCCGCTCGAATCGATGGCTCAGTATCCCTCGCAGTCCCAAAATGAGGTGTTCGTCCGACTGCGAGCTCGACTCCAACCTCACGTGCCTGTGCCAAGCTTTCCGTGCGGCGGATGATGTGAGGGGCGCCGATCCTTCAAACAAGAGCGAACGCCGTGTGGAACGAGCCAGTCGTATCGCGTGCAATGAATCGACCACAAAGCATCCTTTGCGATCCTTCGCGCGAATCCAGCATCCTACGGTGAGCGTCGCGGAGTACAGAGCGGGAATACAGCTGCCTGTCTTCATACACATCTCTCCTCTTTGCAAAGGGGACCTCTTGCCTACAAACACCCGTCATCACCGTCTGCTTGTCATCAAGGCGCTTCTCCATCTTTCCGACTTGTATATCAGCTCGACGACAGACTAGTACTAACAAGTACATCACCATGCACAACGCCGCTCTGTTGGCGCTGCTCGGACTCGCGGTGTTTGGCTTTTACAAGATCGTGGCCTCCATCGCCCTCAAGTGGCAACATGCCTGTACGCAACTCAACTCACCAGCTTCCCACATCTCGCTCCTCTGACATTTCCACAGCAAAAGCCCGCCAACTAGGATGTCAAGACCCTGCAGTCGTCCCGGGCGGCGGTATGCTCGGTCTGAAGCATCTCAAGAACATGATGGCGGCGGACAAAGCGCAACGATTCCCTGATTTCATGCTCGATAGACACGAAATGATGTCCAAACAGACCGGACGTGTCTGCGAGACATTCAGGACTGATCTCATGGGCCAGAGCGTCTTCTTTACGAGCGACCCGGAAAATATCAAGGCTATCCTCGCCACGCAATTCCAGGACTTTGATTTGGGCCCGGTGAGGCGGGCCATCATGGGGAAGGTGCTCGGCGACGGTATTGTGAGTGTCTTGGTGCACTCCGACTAGAAATACTGACTGACGAAGAATCTGCAGTTTATCCAGGACGGCAAGAAATGGGAACACAGTAGGGCCATGTTACGACCGAACTTTGTTCGTGACCAAGTCAGCGATCTCGATATGGAAGAAATTCATGTCAAGAACCTGCTCCAGGTGATGCCAGCGAAGGAAGCCGGCTGGACTGATCTCGTCAACATCCAAACGCTCTTCTTCCGGTTGACTATTGATGCCTCGACCGAGTTCCTCTTCGGAGAGAGCGTTCTTTCTCAAGTTGCCGCAAGCAAGACTGATGGCAAGCCAAACGCGCGTGACGAGGCGGTGTTCAGTCAAAACTTCGACCGCTCGCAGTACCACATGGCCCGACAATTCCGCTTCGCAGACAGTAGGTTGCAACAGCACGTTTTGTTTTCTCCTCGCTAATCCTGCCACTCTTCACTCTAGACTACTGGCTCTACCGCTCTTCAGAACTTGATCAGAATGCTAAAGTTGTCAATGAATTCGTCAAAACATACGTTGACGCCGCGCTCGCTGCCCCAGTCGAGCACGAGAAAGCAAAATCGGACAAATACATATTCTCCGAGGCCCTTGCTCAGCAGACCCGGGATCCTGACGAAATTCGCGCACAGCTCCTCAACATTCTCCTTGCCGGCCGCGACACCACCGCCTCGCTTCTATCCTGGTTCTTCTACGAGATGCTCCGCAACCCTGCCGTGTTCGAAAAGCTCCGCGGCGTCATCACGGAAACTTTTGGTACATTCGATGATCCGACAGATATCACTTTTGCTACCCTGAAGAGCTGCCAATACCTCCAGTACTGTATCAACGAGACGCTCAGAGTCTGGCCCGTTGTACCCGGGAATGGGCGGAGATCCAACAAAGACACCACCCTGCCCCGTGGTGGCGGGCCAGATGGGAAAAGTCCCATCTTCATCCCTGCGGAGACCGGTATCGATTATTCTGTTCATGTCTTGCATCGCAGGAAGGACATCTGGGGTGAGGACGCGGGCGTCTTCCAGCCGGAACGATTTCAGGGTTTGAGGCCGAACTGGACATTCATTCCTTTCAATGCTGTCAGTATCATCGTCATTCAGTGTCCGTCAGCCACTCACTGACACATCTTATAGGGTCCTCGCATCTGCATTGGCCAGCAGTTCGCTTTGACGGAGGCCAGCTACGTGATCGTGCGATTGCTGCAGAAGTACGACAAGATCGAAGCTGCGCCTGGCGAGCTCGACGCTCCCGCGCTGAGCAATTTGTCGTTGACGAATTGCCCGGCCATACCTGTAACTCTGAGGTTGCACGAGGCAAAGTAGATGACAATTTCGCGGGGGCTGGGGCACAGAACAAGAATAGGCGAGACGAGAATATTCACAGTGCTTGAGGAGAAAGCTTCGTTGGCTATATATGCGAGAAAGGCGCCATGCCTGCCCAGCTTCACACCATTGTCACATTGTCACTCCATGTGACGTAGTGCTTCCGTGGAGCCCTTTCGCATTTCTCCGGGGATACGCTGAGACTGCACCACACGACCTGCCCCTCAGTGGCCCATTCGTGTGCATTTTGAGCAGGAGAAGGGAGGGAAAGCTCGCAGCTCATCGATCTCCAAGGCGCCTTTGATGATAATACATCGACGTCTCGCCCCTCTGCCAGGTTCTGCGCACGGTAAAGGCCATCTTCTCACTCATCGATAATAGTCACGACCACCTTGCGACCCAGCTTCTTGTACTCGACATCGAGCCACTTCTTCAGTCCAGTAATGCCGTCGATCTCCCAGTCTGCGTACCACTTCATCACCTTGCCAACCAAAATGAGCTTCTCCAAGTTTTCCAGAGTGAGGACACCACGCATACGAAACGTTCCCACAAGCTGAATCGGCGTCTTCAGGAGGTCTTCTTCCATGTTGTCGATGAGGTCGACCGGCTGGAGCTTCAGCGTGACCTGCTGTAGTTGAGTGCACTTCTTCATCAGCTCCACATCGTCGTTGAGAGCGGTCCTCGGGAGGTGCCAGTGTGGGAAGCGCGAGAAGAAGGGAAAGGACAGCTTGTGGACCGCATCAAAACCGGTTCGGGTGGTGGTGTTGATGTCGCCGTGGAGGGATGAGAGGTCGATGGTGGCAAGCCATGCATTGAACGCAGCGTTGCCCGGTCCGCTGCGAATTTCCAGCTCTGTCTGCTGGAGGGCAGCGTAGAGACCCTCTGCGCGGAGGCGCTTCGTTGCGCGGACGATAGGCGGGAACGCGATACCAGCTGAGGAATTATGGACATTTCTGCGCAAGAAGACGCTGAGCGTAGAGGACGGAAAAACCTGCATCAGGACTGCTTGGCGCAGGTCGAAGCTGAGATCGAAGAATGGGAAAGGCTCGGACTCGACGACTTCCAGCGGTGGAGACTCGACAGGTCCTGATGGCGACGAGATGCGGAGTGCCATTGGGAATGACTTCGCGATGTGATCTTCCTTGTCGAGTCGAGCTTCATTTTCCGTGCGACTGGTCGGTCGGGATGGACTGCCGGAGTCGTTGTTGGTGTGCGCCATGTACGCCTTGAATCCTCGAGTCACCACGATGCCATTGTAGGTTGTCATCTGCTTGCGCAATTAGTACACAGTCAAGATCAGCAGGTAGTTTGACGAACCTGTTCGCCGGTAGCTTTGCGCAACACATTTGCCCAATTGGCGGAAGATCCGTCGGTCATGTTCGTAGAGCAAGTGTACGTGAGCGATCTATTTCCGAGTGGGCGAAGAGTATTGAGCACAGCAATCGGGACTGAGTTGAGGTGTGCTTGAGGCGTGAAAAGGAAAGCGATGTCCAGTAGAAGAAACATCGGCTTCGACAATTCATGAGAAGAGCGGGCAACGTCCCGGACCGTCCCGTGAAGAATTCAAGGTGAATGTAACGGAGCACTAGCTTGGAGCCGCCGGTCTCCCACCGGGCTTTCGCCAGCTTGCTCGAAGGGTATTGCATATCTTTTCTGTTTCGAGGGCCAGATGGTGACTCGCGTCTTGAGTTTAGCTAGTGGCATATACTCCACACAAAACACAATGTGATTGTTGGACGTGACGTTCGACAAGGAGGCAGGCCGTCTGACTCCACTGGGAAGGACTGTAAATGTGGACATCCAGTCTGTGGTCGTCTTCGTGTAATGCCGCCGAGCAGCTTCGCTCGATATGAAGTCTGTGTCTGCTTCCATGGCCAATGACCTAGGATCTGGCTTCCCGTTGCGAAGCACTGCTACAAGTGAGATTCGCCCTGGCAACAGGAGAGGCATGGTTGTAAGTAGGACATCTCGAAAGAACCAAAACTTATGATTGAGCAGGGTATTGACCGAATTTTCCCAACGCCGTTAATATGTATCCCGGACGAGCCGCTAGCCCTACAAGCCATGATCAGCAAGTGCAGACTCGACTGGAGAGGGATGGCGGTCGGTCTTACCTCTATCCACTCTTCGGACTCGGCTTCATATACTCCGTATCGTTGTCTTTATTGTCTTCTCTGGCCTCCTCCAGCATCGTGTCGATCCCTCGATCCTTCAAGGCTTTCTGCAGACATACATTAGCCGGAATGGAAAATCGAGCCTCAGGAATACATCTCCGAACTCGCCTTCAGACAGACTTGATATTGCTTGAACAGAGGCTCGCATTCATCTGACGTCGCCACACCTCGAACGTATTCTGATGAGTGATGTCAGACTCGGCATGACAGCTCATCCTGACGAGAGGGCCATACTCTCGGAGTACCATTTCAGAAAGCATGAGTCGTATCGCCTGGAGAGATCTGTCAGTGAATGTTGGGTGGCCGTCGAGCGCACGGGAACAACATACTCTTTGACTTCGTTGCACTCTGATGCTAAAGAGGCGGACATGCTTGAATGCTGGGTGGCGAAGTTGTGCGTTCAAAATGAAAGCTGGGTGAGGTTGATGGACATCTCCAAATTGACTTTGGATATTGCTGGGGTTGTCCGTCGGACCCTGCTTTTGCTACCAAAATGTTCCACAGCTTCCCTCGAGCAACCCAATCGTGAGTCAACCCAACAAACACGGTTCTGCTGTATGCTTCTGCCTCGAGCATTCGTCTTCGCGCGGTCACTCTCTCGCATCAGTATCACACCTGTTCACCGCATCGCCTGGCCTGTTCGATACCAGCACAGCAACATGGCTCCGAAGGAGAAGAAAGACAAAGACGCGGGCGATGCGCGACCACTCGAACTCACCCCTCCGCCCGACTACTTTGCCACGAGGAACGCCATTTTCGATCGTCTCAAGGCCGAGCAAGATGCTTGGAAAGCAAAGCAGCCACGCGAGGATATTCAAGTCACTTTGGGCAATGGCAGCAGCAAGGACGGCAAGAGCTGGGAAACCACACCATCACAGATTGCACGGGACATTTCAAAGAGTCTGTTTGAGCGTACTGTGGTTGCGCGGGTAGATGGCGAGCTGTGGGATTTGGATCGTCCATTGGAGAAGAGCTGTTCGTTGGAGCTGCTAGACTTTGAGCACCCCGAGGGCAAGAAGGTGTTCTGGCACAGCAGCGCCCACATTCTGGGCGAGGCCTGTGAGCGTCGCTATGGCGGCTCTCTCTGCATTGGACCTCCTGTCGACGACGGCTTCTACTACGAAATGGCCCTGCCTGAGAACGGTGCCGTCACCGCTGCCGACTACAAACCGCTGAAGCAGATTGCCGAAAAGGCCATCAAGGAGAAGCAGCCGTTTGAGCGCCTCGAGCTGAGCAAGGAGGATCTGCTGGAGATGTTCTCCTACAACAAGTACAAGACGCACATCATCAACGACAAAATCGCAGATGGCACTCGCACCACCGTCTATCGGTGCGGTCCTCTCATCGATTTGTGTCGAGGACCCCACGTGCCAAACACGGGTCGCATCAAGGCGTTTGATATCATGAAGAACTCGGCTAGTTACTTTTTGGGAGACGCAAAGAACGACAGTCTGCAGCGTATCTACGGTGTCTCGTTTCCAGACAAGAAGGTAGGTAGTCCTGGTGTGACTGTACACCTTCATCGCTAATTCGTCTTCCAGGCCCTCGAAGAGCACAAGCACATGCTTGAAGAGGCCGCCAAGCGTGACCACCGCAAGATCGGTCAAGAGCAGGAACTGTTCTTCTTCCATCAAATGTCACCCGGTTCCGCATTCTTCCTCCCGCACGGTATGATCATCTACAACGCTCTCCTTTCGTTCATCAAGGAGGAGTACTGGAAGCGTGGCTACCAGGAGGTCGCATCGCCCAACATGTACAACTCTGCACTGTGGAAGCAGTCTGGTCATTGGCAGCATTACCACGAAGACATGTTCACGTTTGAGGTCGAGAAGGATCAGTGGGCGCTGAAGCCGATGAACTGTCCAGGTCACTGTCTGCTGTTTGGTCACCGCGAGAGGAGTTATCGAGAGCTGCCGATGCGCATTGCCGACTTTGGTATTCTCCACCGCAACGAGGCATCAGGTGCTTTGACCGGCCTGACTCGAGTACGTCGCTTCCAGCAAGACGACACCCACATCTTCTGTATGGAGAGTCAAGTCGAGCAGGAGATCAAGGGTCTGTTTGACTTCATGACCGCTGTATACGGTCTGTTTGGGTTCACCTTCAAGATGAAGCTGTCCACCATGCCCGACAACCATCTGGGAGACGTTGCCACGTGGGAGCGCGCCGAGGCTCAGCTCACCAAGGCTCTTGACGAGTTTCAGCAACAGACTGGCACCAAGTGGGAGCTCAACCCAGGTGACGGTGCCTTCTACGGACCCAAGATCGATGTCACCATCAGTGATGCCCTTCGCCGCGAGTTTCAGTGTGCTACCATCCAGCTCGACTTCCAGCTCCCGCAGCAATTCAACCTCGAATTCCGCACGGATGAGCAAACTTCCGCCAAGGCTGTTGACAGCAAGCCTGCTGAGGACAAGCATGCTGAGGACAAGCCTGCCGAGGACAAGCCTGCCGAAGCAGCCAAACCCGCCAAGTCGGAGACAAAACCCGCAGAATCTCTTCCCATCCGTCCAGCTGAAGGCGCACCAGCACCGGGCGCTACCGATGCTGCCACTCTCAAATCCGAGGCCACATATCGTCGCGAACTCACTCCTGGATGTGCTCGACCGGTCATGATTCACCGTGCCATCTACGGATCCTTTGAGCGCTTCATCGCCATTCTCACCGAGCACTTCGCCGGGAAATGGCCGTTCTGGATCTCCCCTCGCCAGGTTCTCATTGTCCCTGTCATGGCCTCCGTCAACGACTACGTGCTGGAGATCCAAGCTCTCTTCCGCGCAGAGAAGATGCACGTCGATGTCGATATCACTGGCAACACGATGCAGAAGAAGATTCGCACGGGTCAGTTGCAGCAGTACAACTTCATCTTCGTGGTCGGCGCGCAGGAGAAGGAGTCCAGGTCGGTGAACATTCGAAACAGAGATGATCCGGCTACGCAGAAGATGGGAGAGTTGATTCCGCTGGATAAGGCGGTGGAGTTGCTGGGTCGTTTGCGGGATGAGAGGAAACTGGACAGTTCGCTTTCGGCGTTGTGAGGCTGGTGTGATGCGGAAATGGTGGCAAAAGGCGGGCCCGAGACATGATGTGATGAGACGACAGGTTGACATGAGATGTATGAGATGCTGCGCAATGCACTGTGATTGTGGCAAGACGTACGAGACTTCTATATAGTCTGCCCGTCGTTGGCCCGAAGATGCCAGTGCACGTTTGATGATGCAGCACGAACGAAAGTCGAGTTTCCCACAATGCTCGCCTGCCGCCCGAAAGTCTCGATTTCATGCCAACCCCAACGCCTTCGCTAAAATGATCATCTGTTCATGCACATTGCTGTCCGTTTCTCACCTGAGACGGCCTCACTTCCGGAAAGTCATGCTCTTCCCCGCTCTCTCCTTCTGCGTCCTGGGCATGCCCTTCGCGGCATCCAGTGACTTTGCATACGGGTTGACCTGCTTCTCCTTTTTCTTTCTCTCCTTCTTGGTTAGGTTGTCTCGCGGTGGATTGAGCAGATTCGGAGCCGAAGCGTAGTCGAAAGCCTCCTCATCTCCGTCTCCTCCATCCTGAACCTCACCCATATCGCCATCACCCTCTGCAGTCCCAGAAAGCTTAGCAGCACGTTTCGCAGCTTTCTTCGCAGCTTTTCGTGCGGCCTTTTCTCGCGCTCGCTCGGCCTCCTCGGTGAAGCCGAGAGATATGGGAACCTCGTCTGATTGCGCGGCCATGTTGTCTTGAGGCTCCGATACTTCCGCGCGCTTCCTTTTTCGGGCAAGATCTTTGAGGACGAAGGTGGACTCACTGGCCTCCTCTTCTGGTTCCATTTGGGTGTCATCTGGTTCAGAGACCATCTCCTCCGCGGCTGTTGATGCAGGGAATTCTGACTGGTCGGTGAAGATCTCTGCGGTCAATGGAGGTAGTGGTACAGAAAGAGATATGCCGTTACCAAGCGCCGTCGACGACGCACGATCCCAAGCGGAGCTCTCGAAAGCGCCTCCCCAGAAAGATGATGACGGCGTGCGAATGGGAACTGTCGATGTCGGTGGTGTAATCTTGGTCACACTGCTCTGCTGCGTTGCCAGAGATTGAACCGCGAGAGCCTTCTGCGCTGCAATCGTCCTTGTTAACAATTGAGGCTCAACTCGGCCGAGGGTCTCCATCATGTCCGGGCCATTCTTTCCATCTTCTTGCGCTCTGACGATAACGCTCAGAAGCTCATCTGCTCGCAGACGGACGGTCTGCGTGGTCGGCTGCGCGATGCCCATCAGAGCGAGGCGTGTCGGAGGCATGGCCTTGGCGAGGCTGAAAATCTGGTGATTCGGCATGACGAAGTGGATACTGTCATCCTGCTCTCTGGCCACCGTATCACGCCATTGATGGACCGCCTTGTAGACGGCAAACTGCTCGGGGGAGAAAAGTGCCGGAGTTCTTGCAAGTAGTTTATACCAACCCATAGCTCCCTGGCCGAGCTCTGCATCGTACTGGGGGTGTTCATACCGCTGCAGCGCGACCTCGGTGCTCTTCTGCAGGACGTCCCACAATTTGTCGCCCTCGTGGTCGGGTTTGGAGAAGTCGGACCGCTCAATCAACTCGTTCCGCATGCAGTCGAATATGTAGAGGAGATAGTGGGTGTCACTTCTGGCATAATCGAACAGCTCCTTTGGTAATGGACGCACTCGCCAATCGGCCATCTGGTGCTGCTTTTGTGCATCCACATCGGCAAACTTCTTTAGCAGGAAGGCCAGACTTCCACCGGCATATCCCAGTGCTCTGCAGGCGTAGTGAGTGTCGAAGAGTCCGACTAGATAGAGCCCGAGATCTCGCTGCAACCAGATGGCATCCATGAAAGCTCCATGCAAGACCTTGACGATGGTCGGATTTGCAAAGACTTCATTCAGGCATTGCAACTTTCGTCGCCATGGTTTCAGGGTGTCCACGATCCAATCTTTATCCCTCGTGCTGATTTGCATGAGGCTGACAATTCCAATGTACGATCGGTTGTCGTGGTGTTCCAAATCGATGGCAATCTCCTTGGCCTGTTTCAACTCTTCTAGCATTTCTGCCAATGACTCTTCCGTATCGACAAAGGTTGCGGTCGTGGTTTCGAAGGGGTGGTATGGGATCGGTTCGCTGTGTGTGTAGACGGAGGATGGGTATCGGTATTGTTCAATCTCGAGTTGGTATGGATGCGGGTATCTGTTGCGCTTGTTAGGGTCTGTGTTTGGGTATTGCTTTGTTGAGATGTGCTTATGGGACAGAGGCCCCAAGCAGGAAGAAGAAGAAAGATGTGAGGCGTACGCTAGTTTGGTATCATCGTCGGAAGCAATTGGTTCAGTCTCGAGTGGAAAGGACGCGTGGGGTTTGTTTCGAAGAAGGGGTTTGAATGGGCTCTGCTCGGTGTTCGTGGGAGGATGGTCAAAGAGGAGCTGCGGTTTCTCGATGTGGTGGGCGGTTGTTGAAGTGCCGAATGTTTTGGATCGGGAGGGCTTTGCTGGCTGTGTCTTGTGTGAGTGTGATGTTGATGTGTCGTCCAATATGCCCTACCTGATCAGCAGCAGGACTTAATCTCTTCACGGCGCCCGTGAATTCGTCCAATGCTGTGTCTGCTCGCTCCAGCAGGCCATCGACCACGTCCACGATCGCTCTCCAATTGTTGTCCACCGAATCGAGATCTTTCAATCGCGGCGGTCGCGCAATTTCTGTATTTGTCGTGGCGACGCCGACTAATCGATCTGCGAGAGCTAGTAGGCGAGCATTTTGTCGGTCGAGGGCAGGGCCGGTTGTCGCATCGAGGGATCGGTGGAAAGAGAGGTCTTCGCTGGCGAGTGCGGATGCGCCGCGGATGGTGGAGAGGAGGGCGGACTTGATGTCACCTTCGAGGGTGTTGAATTCGTCCATTGTGTGTGGGAGAGGGAGGGAGAGTTGATGTGAGTGGGGTTCATGTGTTGGAGTTGTCTCAAGTCGAGCTGAGCTTGTGATCGCGAACTTTTTGAGATGATGTAAGCGGGACGCGAGGCGGAAGGCGGGAGGCGGCAGGCGGCAGGCGGGAGGCGGCAGGCGGGAGGCGGGAGGCGGCAGGCGGAGACAGCTCCGCCGGGCAGCGATCTTCTTTTAAGGATGTGAATTCAAGATTGTTCACTCCTCACAGAACACACAAAGGACGCGAGCTTTCAACAATGGAGTCTAGGATAAGTCTTGCAAGCGTACGATGTACAATCGACTTCTCGCCCTACGAGCGTACGTACACGCGTCTTACCGTCTTGTCAACGCCGACATGCCGCTCCGGTGGTCTGAGGATTGCAAGAACCCGCCACTTGGCCGAGACTGATGGTCTCAGCATTGAATCAGGTAACGATACCTACCATGCGATTCACAGCACCGGCGTCGGCCGGAAAATATGATGGCGTGTGGCATACTCGGCACACAAAGCCGACTACCACGACGTCATTGCTTTGGAGGCTCCGTTGTAGGAGCGGACGACGGATGGCGGATGAGCGGCATTACCAGAAGGATGATGTTGAACCAACTATATCTACTGCAAGTCCGTGCCCTTGACAATGCGACTTTGCAAGAGGGCCGCAACAGACGTCGATTGAGGCAACTTGTTCCTACCACGGTCAATGCCGATGAACATGGCTCTAATATCAAACGACAGCACCCCGCACACATGACCAGAGGAGGACCCACGTCCCACCATGATGATTCCTATGGCTCCTCCAGTGTCTTTTCGGAAAGTCGCCACATGGAAGTCCCAAAGGCGGGTCCCTCATTGTTCCAAACACGATCTAGGACACTTCAACACGCTCAGACCACTGCTTCGACGGTGCTATCGACCATACAATCTCGAGCTCCGAGAGGGCCATTTGCGGATCCATTGACTCACGAGAAGACATCGTCCGACGTGCTCGTCGATTTTGATGGCCCGGACGATCTGTACAGACCGATGAACCGGAGCTTCAAGAAGAAGTGCATATGCACAGGGCTGTACGGCTTTACTGCAATGTTCGGCACCACCTTTGCATCTGCTGTGTATTTTCTGCAGTCTCCGAGGTCGCGCGAGAGTTCCATGTTGGCACCGAAGTCTCACTTCTGGGGATATCTCTATTCCTGATTGACTTTGGAATTGGACTGCTTGTGTAGGCGCCATTGGGTGAGGTTTATGGTCGGAATATTGCCGTTCTGACGCCCTTTGTCATCGCCGCAATGTTCGCCTTTGGAGCCGGGGCCGCCAAGGACGGCCAGACGCTGATGATATGTCGCTTTGGGCAGGGATACTGGAGGAGTGCTGGGTGATATCTGGACTGCGGATTTGCGTCTTGTGGCGTTGATCGGCTGCGCTATGGCGGTTGTGGCAGGCCCGACACTGGATCATATCACCGGTGGCGCCATCATTGTGACTGGTACCGGATGGCGGTGGACTCCATACCTGACGGGCATTGGTATCATGTTCATGGTGGTGCTGGATGTTCTCTTGCTCGTGAGGAAGGCTCGTGCCCTGAGATATGTATGAGTCGGGAGACTTGGGCGTTGCATGCACCACACGAGGAGTGGAACGTGACACTGACGGAGCTGGGCCACAAGTACTCGTCCGGCCGTTCCAACTCCTTGCAACGCCGATCTGCTTGTTGCACTGTAAGCTAGCAAGCTTGAGATCGGTATGCTACATGACTGACGATCTCCAGGTATGCTTCTTTCTGCTACGGGATCTTGTACGCCTCCCTGGCGGCCTTTCCCATCGCGTTTGAGGAGGTCCGCGGGTGGAATGCTCTTGTCGGGTCCTTGCCATTCTGGCCCAGCTGATCGGCTGGCGCATGTGGGAACTTCCTCAATCAAAAGTTCTACATCTCAGCGGAAAGCCAACAATTGTCGAGCAGTACCCGAAGCACATCTCCCTCCGATGATGGTGGGATCCGTGTTGTTCGCGGGAGGGCTTTTCATGTTCGCGTGGACTGGCGGAGCTAATGTCCACTGGATCGTGCCTTGTATCGGCATTGCACTGGACGGCATCGGGTTCACGATCTTCCAAGCCGCTCTGAACTATCTTATCGACTCCTTTCGACGGTACGCCGCATCGGCCGTGGCGGGGAATACAGCATTGAGGTTAGCATTTGCGGCGGCTGTTCCTCTGTTCATCCGACCGACGCTTCACAATCTGAGCATTGAGTGGGGTGTGAGCATTTTTGAAGCCGATTCCATACCTTTTTTATGTGTTCGCAGAGCGAGAGGCGTCTAGGAGAGCGTCTACCCGGAGGAGAGGACAAAGTGAGGCGCCTGATGCTTCGATCAAGCAGGTGATCCCAGACTGACGAATGGGCCAAAGCTTTACGAAACGCACTTGAAAGGCCACGGCTCCACCGTGCTAACGATCGGTCGCATTCTCTCTATATTACAGCGGCAACTGGAGTCAAGCATCAACGTCCACTTTCGCGCGGAGGACGACCTAAATAGGAAGGACCGGACTTTGGACGAGAAACGAGAAAAGCGCCGAATAGGCGAAGTAGCGGATTCGCGGAAGAATTGCCAACTTGCAGACAGCCTCTGTCGCGGATTAATTGCTTCTGCAGTACTACACACGCGACAACATTAGCATTTGCTGCTCGACACATGTTGAAGCGCCAGAAGACTCTCTTCAACCTCCCGCTTTCACAATACGACCAAGCATCACCAACATCGACCAAGCTCTTGAGGATGCATTTTTCTCAGCTTCTCGCAAGCTTGCTGGCCATTTCCACCGTGCAAGGCGTTGCGGTCTCCAGTAATGGTCAACTCGTTAAGCGGGCATCTCTCACCCATGTTTCCGATTTTGGCAGCAACCCATCCGGAGTCAAGATGTTCATCTATGTCCCCCAGAATGTACAAGCGAGCCCGCCAGTCGTCCTCGTCCTCCACGCATGCGCATGGAATGCCCCCAACTTCTTCGCCTCGACGAAATATGGACAGCTCGCCGATCAGTATGGATATGTCCTCGTCTATGGTGGCACGCCTACGGACGGCGCATGTTGGGACGTCTCTTCCAGCCAGACGTTGACGCATGATGGTGGGAGTGATAGTACTGGTCTGGCGAATATGGTGCGGTATGCGTTGCGGCAGTACAATGGTGATGCTCGCAAGGTGTTTGTGACAGGGGAGTCCTCTGGGGCGATGATGACCGTGAGTGTGCTGACATCTCCTTGGCAAGTCATTAGGCCGTGAGTTCTTGCTGACACCTCTCTAGCAAGTGATGGCGGCGGTGTATCCCGATCTCTTCGCCGCGGCATCGGAATTCAGCGGCGAGCCGGCTGGATGCTTCTTTACCGGGAGTGTGAGAGGGTGGAACAGTCAGTGCGCTCATGGAGAGATTAATAAGACCCCACCACAGTGGGCTGAACAGGTCCGCGCGATGTATCCGGGCTACACTGGAGAGTACCCGAGGATGCAGGTCTATCATGGCGACGTCGACAAGACGTTGAACATCGCCAGCTTTAACGAGTCGATCAAGCAGTGGTCTGGCTTGCAGGGGTACTCGGGACAGGCGACTCAGGCGTTGAATAACAATCCTGGTTCAAGTCTTACAAAGTACATCTACGGGGATCGTCTGCAGGGGATCTGGGGTCATGGTATTGGGCATGTCGTGCGCACGGATGAGACGGAAGTAATGCAGTGGTTTGGAATTGCGTAAGGGGATTAAGGAGCGTGGTGTACAAGTGGACGCGAGATGGACAGAAGTGAAAGTGGAGCTTACCGAGTAGGTACACCAGAATGTTACTTTGTTTAGTTACTTGGGCAAATTCCGATGGGCGAGAACCTCTAGTGTCTAGTATTCCAACACAATTCCACTACGGTTTCCGATATCCCCTACCAAATTTCGAGATTCGATCGCTAACGTCGGACTGTGGTCGGCCGTCTCGGCGCCGGCAAGCGCGCTACGGTGGTAATGTTCAAGGTGTATGTTCAAGGGGTTTACGGTGTATGTTCAAGGTATTCAAGGTGTATGTTCAAAGTCAATGTTCACGGTGCATGTTTAAGGTGCATGTTTAAGGTGCATGTTCAAGGGGTTTACGGTGTATGTTCAAGGTTTTTAAGTTGAATGTTCAAGGGGTTTTCGGTTAATTTTTCAGGTGTTTAAGGTGAATGTTTAAGCACTATTGAAAATAAGCTGAATTCCGTGACTAGCCTGTGTCTAGCTTGTCCCAATCGGGACTAGCTCAAAATCGTACCGGCGTTGGTCGAAAATTCTAGAAACTCTTGTTTCTTTATCTTTCTACTAGTTTCGACGATTACGTCATCGATCACGCGTCCTACGTTATAGACTACGTGTTCAATCGACGTACACGCGTATACAGAAGCTTCTAGATAGCTAGTAAAAGGGCATATAAGGGTTAGGAACGTCCGTAGAATTGATAGAAAGAGAATTGAACGATCTTCTACCTCTTTTTGTTTACTTTTTAGAGAGTGGAGGTTACATTGAACCTTCACGGCGTAGGTTCACCGGATAATAGAGAGTAAACCTCCACTTTTAGAGAGTGGAGGTTCATTCTCTAAAAAGTGGAGGTTCACATCAAAGGTTCACGGTGTAGGTTCACCGGATAATAGAGAGAGAACCTCCACTTTATAGAGAGTGGAGGGTCACCTAATCGAGAGTGAACCTCCACTTTTTAGAGAGTGGAGGTTCACATCAAAGGTTCACGGTGTAGGTTCACCTAATCGCGAGTAAACCTGCGATTTATAGAGAGTGGATGTTCACATTCAACCTCTACGGTACGGCTGGCCTGCGCTGCTCGCAACCGACAAGGGTATGTAGCTCTGTTTAAGACGGGTCTAGCGCGTCTAGAAGGTCCGGAACGAGACTAGCTTTACCCCTCCTAGAGGGCAGAAACGGGGCTACTTGTCCGTCGGCAAGTCGATAATTTAGAACACCTTGCCTGCCTTTGCCTTGGTCTAGCGGCTAGACAGTTAATAGCTATGATTTATCTACTAGGTCTAGCTTGGTCTAGCTGCATTAGCAACTAGTCTAGCGAGACTGTCTAGCGTCGCTTGTTCTGGCCTAGTACTTCTTACGGAAGGCGCTCCCGGGACATCCTAAAGAACTTCTAAAAGTCCTAAATCGGTAGCTTTGTTAGCCGCCACACTCTTGCCTGCGACGGTGACGTTGAAACCGCCCTCTGCGGAATAGGAGCCGGCCAGGCGAGAGAAGATGTGCTCAGCCATGGGGGCCAACGAATGGTATGGACCCAGGTAGAGGCTGAGGAAGTGCATCTTGTACAGGCCGGGGCCGGTGATGTGGAGTTTGACGATGGAATCGACGAGATTCATGAGTCGGATGCTGCCGTTGTGATGTTCGTGGTCGTAGCGACCTAGAACCGAAGGGAAGAAAGGTTAGCAAGAGTGCGGACAGACTAAGACTTGCTGACACAGCCCGAGAGACAACATCAGGCCTTCTTGATCCTCGGATTACTTACGCTTCGGCTGGTTGCCCGTCCAGCCAATGTCGAGGACCGTCCAGGGGATCTGATCGTCCTTGCTGCTGTTGGGGTGCGCCAAGAGCCAATCGCTCAGTCGTTGCTTCATGCGTTGAATCCACACCTCGACACGGCCAACGTAGTGTGGTTCGCGGACGTATTTGCGCTCCGAATGGTCCAGACGGTCTGCATGCTCAACTGAGTATGGATGCGGTTTGCCCGGCTTGCCCGTGGGAACGACCTCGTCGATGTTACGGACCCATGCGGCGCGTTGAGCGGTTTGTTGCGGCCTCGTTGGAGGAGTCTTGGTGCGGTCCAGGTCCTTGATATAACCGGAGACGCATCGGAGCACCTTCTCCCACTCATTGTAAGTCAGTGTTTTGCCGGAGGAGTTGCAGAGGAAGTTGCCGTAGATGATGGGTTCTCCTTGGGCTCGGTCCGACGTGGAGCTGGCTCCTTTGGTGCCAACGCCGAGCTGTTGACGTCTCCCGACAGTGTTGTAGTAGCCTGCGTTGATGTTAGTCGAGAGATCTCGGCGATGGTGATAGCGATGGCGGTGATAAGGAAGCCAATGGGAGGACACGCCATCACAGGGATGGCCATGGTAGTGTTGATGGTGCTGGGGTCGCCGTGGCGGAAGGGGAGATGCCAACGCCAGGACGGCGATGAAGTCAACCTCGAGAGCAATAGCAATGAATCAACAGCAGCATGCATCCCTTCAAGATCGACAGTAGTGCTCAGGCTGGCAACATCATGATCCGTTTGACGCCACGGCGGCGGGAGTGATTCCGGGAAGGAGAATGATTTCGATCACTACTCACGGTAGACATCAGAAAGAATGAGCCGGTCAATCAGTTCATCCTCAAGCGTGTACAACACGACGAGGGCGTTCACTTTTCCCATCTCCTCCGTGCTGTGCTTGTCAATCGGCGTGGTTCCGTCGGTCTCGGGATCCTCTTCGTCAATCTTCATCATCTCATGCCTTAGAATGTCAGCACTAGCGTTGAGATGCAGAGATTCATTCACTCACATCAACTTGATCCGACCTCCCAGCTTCCAAGCCACCCACATCCGTCGGGCATGGTCGTTGTAAAAATCGACACCGTCACAAACATTGTCCACCTGGTAGATCATTCAGCGTGAGGCAGACAAGACATCCAGCTTCACTCACCTTCACCTTGCGTGCAGCGGCGTACGTTGCAGCACTCGTTCTTTAAGTCTGCGGCTGTGAACCCGAGCTTCTCGAGCTGGAATTCAGGCTTTGATTGCTTCCACCAGCCGGCAGTTGCGATTCTGGCGGCAAGCTCGACCTTGGAGCGCTAGATCTGAGGACCGCGCTGGAGCCAGAGCTTGCTGTACGCCGAGTTACCCTGGGAGGCGTGGCGTCGGGATCGCTGTCGTCCTGGCTTTGACTCATCTTGACGGCGGCGATGACAATGAAGGACAATGAGTCGGTCGGTAGGGTAGGAGAAGGAAGCAAAGGAAGATGAGAGAGACCACTTGCGGTGAGCCATGCAACTACCCATGAGACACGTCACTTCTTTTCCACTCATCTTCTTTGTGTGACGGGTCTCGAAAAGCTATTCAATGCGGCATGCTTACCTGTACGGCTATCAGCGTGTCCTGCCAAGTCGACTGTACAGCTATTCAAGCCGACATACTAACCTGCCTGCACGTCTGCCAGCTATTCCTCACAGCTGACGTGTACAGCTGCTTGAGCCGGCATGCCAGCCTCCCTGTACGGCTACTACTCGTCCCCGAAAGCTGGCGTGCGAGCTTATTTGCACGCCAACGAAGGTGTCCAGAGTACATGTTCTTGAAGGTGGTGGGTCTAGCGAACGTAATTCCCTGCTCGTCAAGAGAGTTGTGGGCTTGATTTTTTCCAGGTAGATCCAGCCGTTGTGAAAAACCTGCATCTCTCCTTTAGTGCGCGACTCCCGTCGATTCGAGACCGACGAAGAGTCGTCAAATACCGCCATGTCCGAGTCTTGAGCCTGCAGCAACTTCGACCAACCTGCTAGTGGACGCATCGACGGCTGAATAAAGTAAAGTGCCAGATGTCGGAAGAGGCGTTGCCAAGTTGGAATCCGAAGAACGTAAGCCTGGAGCATCGAAAATCTGATGAGCCTGAAGCATCGGAAATCTGATGAGCCTGGAGCATCGAAAATCCGACCAAGTTTTTGATGCCTCAGGCATGGAAGGAAACAAGACGACCGAACATAACTCACAACGAGACACGACCGGCCGACTTGTAGTTCGGTTGACCAAGAATGGCCAAGATCAGGCGGTATGCCTCGACTCGGGAGCGACGGTTTCATTGGTGGACCAGGACTGGTTGCTTGACCAACTACCGGACATACCCATACTTACACTAGCTACGCCGTTTCAAGTCAAAGGCATCGGCGAATTCCAGGTTACGCGGTATGTGAACCTGACTTTTTGGACACCGGCAGCCGTAAAGGACGAACGACGTTCAGTCGAGTCATTCGTCATGAACATCGTCCGCTGGAGCCGTGAGGCCGAAGTGTCGGGCGATTGTGCTCAATTGACTCAGGCATGGCTGCACCTGGAAGGCCGCTTCCAGGAAGTCATTACCAAACCGACCGAGTTCACCAGACTGGACGACTTCATCCGCGAACTGCAAGACAAGTACGACGCCTGGCGCAAGATGTACCCAGCGAGACCGGAGCCCCGCGAAGACAAGGGTAAGTACACCAAGAACGACTATGGTAGCTGAGAACGTATACCGACAAGGGGGATTTGATGTTCACGTCTGGAATGAACTCAAAATCGCGGCCTGTGGGTCGGGTCTCGGCAGTGCTGATTGGGAGGTAGGCTACCGTGTGGGCCGGTACGGTGAGATCGTCTGCGGCTGTCACGCCTGAGCGAAAGCGCACATCGTCACGTCGCTTCACCATAAGTGGTGCCCGTTCGTTCCCAACCCGACACCTCCGAATATGAATGTATCTATGTGCTTTGTACATCATCGTCCAACGTGTGCATTTCCAATCCCATCCAATCCAGTCCACATGCCAAACCTCCTCGCATACCCAGGTCGTCATCAGTCCACCCGCCCTATAGATGCGCCTTCGTGCACATGATCCTCATGCAACCCGTACATGCCGTGTGGCCGTGTAGACATCCCTTTTCCATAGCTCCCTTCCAACCTCGACCAATGCCCTCCCAAGGCCGCCAAGGCCAGTCTTTTTTGTTCCAAATGGTGTTTGCAATCCCATCGCTTGAAGGCGATCGCGGCCCCTTTCGATGAGATAGATCCACACTGCCTTGCTTCAGGCTCCTGCTTCGGTTCCAGTGACGACAAGTTCCAGTGACGACACTCCCAGGACATATATTCCCAGCAGAAGGCGTGCGGGATCGTTGGAAAGCATCTTCGCGGGCGCATCCGTCGAGCACCGTGTCGCACTCACAGGGAGGGACCCGCCACTCGTGCCTCCCGCCACTCATGCGTCTTCCAAAGTCCCAGCGAAATGTCCAGGCAAGGCCGTAACGCATCATCGCTCCAATCAATCAATCAATCAATGAATCAATCAACGAATCAATCAATCATTCGGCTCCACCCCCTCATCAATCTTGGCCGGCACGCCCAACGCCCCTTCCATACTCGCCCCATGCCCATCGACCGTCGTCGGCTTCTGCGCCGACTTGCCGTCCCCCCCGGCGACATTCACCACCTCCTGCATCCGACTGTTCCCCTCGTGCTTCACCGTCGTGGACCCATGCTTCGGACTCGCACTCGCCTTACTCGCCCGATCGCTCGCGGCCGAATGTGCGCTCTGCTGGCTCGACGTCCTCGGACTGACTCTTCCATTCTGTGACACCAACATTAGCACATCATCAATCCTTCTCGGGTATGCCTCGACTCACCAACTTCGCCCACCTCAACCCACAACTATTACACAAATCCCTCTGCCCGCTCGGTCCCCTCCTCCACTCGGGCGTCACCCGTGTATGACAATTCGCACAATCCTTCTGCGCATTCCCCGCGCCTTTCCTCCTCTTCCGCTTCTTCTTGGCCGCGATCAGACTCTGCACTTCTTCCGCCAAGAGGCGATTCCTCTTCTCCAACTGTCGAATCTCATACTGCCATGAACTCGACTTGGTCGTCTTCAGCTCATCAAACAGATTGTCGTCGCTCGCGAGGGATTGGTCTTGATGACCGAGCGCCAATCCATTCTGGCCGGCGTACGTCGCCGCCGAGCCGTCGGTGTTGTGGTACCCTTGACTTGTCGAGTGGGAGGTTTGGCCATCACCCGGATGGTTGGATGTCGCGCCGGAGACGAGCGATTCGGACGAGGCGCGGTCGCCTTTGGGGTAGATCGCCGGACGAGGTGCTTGACTCCCGCGGGAGAACTTGATCAGACGGGTCTGTGCGACGATGAAAGTAGGTTTCTGCCCTTCGATGGCATCTCCCGGGTAGAGTGTGGTGAATGCCGACAGAACCTGCCCTCTCCGGTTAATCATCTCGTGTTTGACGCTCGCCTTCTTACCCGTCCTTGCGTGTTCCAGAATGCGGCCAAATTCAGTCTTCGATTCCGTCCGCATCAGAGATTGAATGCTGATTCCGATGAGCTCCTCCGGTTGGCGGTCCAGCAGCTGCCTCACATTCGAAGACACAAACAGGAACATGCCCGAGGTGGACAATTTCGTCCACAGCTCATTCTCGCCAATCCCTCCATTCGCGACAATGTCCGCCTTGCTGAGAGTGTAGACCGGTCTTTCCCTCCCCACCATGATGATCGACTTCCTCCCCTTGCCTTGCTCAGTATGCAACGAACCGTGCCCTTCAAACCACATGTACCCGCTGTTCTTCCTCCTGATGCGGAAGACGACGTTGACGGACGCACCAGTCGAGGTGTCCTTCAACTCTCTCGTCACCGGGACGATGTCACTGGGATGGCAGACGGAACTCAATGCGGTGCCGATAATCTCACTCGGCTCGTACTCCAGAATCCTCGAAGCTGACGGCGACACCCATTGGAACAATCCCTTCAACGACAGGACATGGACGACATCATCGGTGTTCTCCAACAACACCTTGTCCCACATGCGTTTGGCAAAGTCGGACTCGCCGCTGCCAATCGTGCTGAGGATGGTCGAGACATCATCCCGTGGGATCGTCTGGCCATACTCGGCAAGACCAGATTGCTCCGGTGCATTCATGACATATCGCGGCATCGTCATTCCACGTTGGTAGTTGATCGAGTAAGATCCATCTGGGTGGTCTGGTCAGCAAAAAGATGGTGGGGGACAGGGGTCACTACACCATCGACGCATATGAACATCATCGACGATCTCAACACCAACATACCGGGATTCTTGTTGGTCACCGAACTCGGCTGCTCCACCAAGTCGACCTGGAACCCGACGAAGAACTTGACCTGGTCCGAGTCCCATGTGATGGGAATCATCGTTAGCAAGTTCATAAACGGCTGACCTCCTCGGCGATAGTTGATCAGCGAGATTTGTGATTCCTGCCGTGCGGTGATCATGTTTTTGAGATACAGCACGGAATCATCGTCGACGTACTTGCGCCGGACACCCGGTGCGACATTCCCATCCGGGGATTGGAGGAAACGGCAATTCCTCCCGAGAATCATGTGCTTGGTATACCCGGTCAGTCGTTCGAAATTGTCGGAGCAGTACACGATGGGAAAGTCGTCCTTCTCCGCATCGCACACCACAAAGGCGCAGGACAAATCAACGGATCCGATGTTGATCTGAGGATTCGGTCGTGTGGCAATCCGCATCTACCATGATGTCAGTATGAGGGCAACTTGCGCAGTGAAAGTCGCACAACCCACCAACACGCCCAGCATATCAAACCCTGTCGACGAATACGCATTCTTGTACACAGTATTCATATGCGTCTTGCCACTCAGAGTGGACGGCCATCCTCCTTCCGGAGCCTCCCATGCAAACCCCTGATTATTCGGGTTGTAATTGATGCCATTGTCAGACGGCGGCGGACCGGGCACAGCCTCGTACGTCTGACGAGGTTGATCGTTACTGCGATCCTGTGCGGGGGTCTGCGCCGGGCTTTGTTGCGGCCGTTGAAAACTCCCTTGAGAACTCTGATGCTGATGCCGCAGACCTGCCCGTCGAGCAGGACTTTGCTGCTGCCGTGATGAAGAGGTCATCGGCGGATGACTCAAGGGTGATGCACCATGCGCAGGACTCGACACATCCGGAACATGCAGACTCTGCGGCCGTGACATGTGCCGGACGGTGTTGGGTGTATTTCCCGAGTGACTATTGCTGTATTGTGTGTGTACACTGTTCCCTCCTGTTGCATCTTTTACTGAATGGGGCGTTCCTTGATGAGGCGACGTCGAGTGCATGGGCGAGCTGAGCGATGGGTTCTGGTTGAACTGAGGTGGAGCGTACATGCTCATCGGCATGGAGTCACCCAAATTCTGCTCGACACCATAATCCATATTCATACCCATGTTGGCGTCGAGATATGGACTCGCCATGCCCATATCCATGGCATTCGGTGGATGCACCGGGGATTGCCCATAACCCGCATTCGAAGACATGATGTTCCCATAATTCTGTCCATTGTAATCCGTCTCGAGGGACATGCCCGCGCCAGACCCTCTCCGATTCATCGACGAGGAACGCTGCTGCTGAGATGTGGCAGCCGGCGTGACATTCCCCGAGGCGACGTTCCCCGACGAGAAGCCACTCTGGTCCATCGATGTATTGTTGTCGTAGTGAAAGTTGTTCGCCGGCGACTGCGATCCATAGTCCAGCATGGAAATGCGCCGCATGTCGGCATTCAAATGTTGAGGATGTGATGCACTGCTATTGCCAAAGTTCTGCGGGAGCGGCATGCTCTGTCGCCGGATCATCTTGGCGTTCTGGTTGACAATGTCGTCCAGCGACTGACCACCTGGCACCTGGCCCATCATGCCGCCCTCGCTGATCATGAGCATGTCCTGCGCCTGTTGATCGTCGTCATTGTCCA
Organism: Zymoseptoria ardabiliae STIR04_1.1.2; assembly: GCA_000223765.2. Classification (NCBI taxonomy): domain Eukaryota; kingdom Fungi; phylum Ascomycota; class Dothideomycetes; order Mycosphaerellales; family Mycosphaerellaceae; genus Zymoseptoria; species Zymoseptoria ardabiliae. The sequence continues at coordinate 57,984 of AFIV01000355.1, forward strand.
TGGAGTCGCCGGAGTAGGTTCCGGGATAGGTGTAGCCATTCATCGTGGACGAAAACCCTCGGGTGGGTGGCCCTCTCTTGCGGTATGGATGCAGCGCGCCGCGCTCGAGGGATGAGGCGGAGGCGAGTCCTCGTGGCCGGCCGCAGCTGGTTATCGCGGTGCCGGCGTAGGTGGCAGCATGTATCTCGTGTCCCAGGGCGGGCGCGCGCACACGGGCGGGGAGGAGGAGGGGGAGGAGGGCCTCACAATGGGTATGGCCAGTCTCGAGCGACCTCTTCTTGCGTGTCCGAGAGGTCGGGACTCGATGGACTCGAAAGGTCAACGGAGCGGAGCCCGCGACCAATCCGTCGCTTGCGCAGGAGCCGGAGGATCGGCGACCGGGGTCAACGCGGGTGTGTGGGTGGGTGCAGCGGGAGAGATCGTGGATTCGTGTGCGTGCGCGTGCGCGTGGGGAGGGAGGGGAGGGCGGGAGGAGGCGGATCGGATTGATGTCGACGGTGGTGAATGTCGGCGGGACGATGGTGAAGAATGGCCCAAGTAGATGTGGTGCTAGCGAGCGACTGTCAAGTCTTGTCTGACTGAGTAAGGTGTCGATCCATTGATCCTCGTTTCCGCCGCTTGTTTCGTGCGTATGCCGGCACAACACCATTGCACCCAGAAGGGCATCCTTGTTGGATGTCGTGTGGCGTATTGTCTGTCACGGTGAGATTGGTGAGGAGGAGGACTTGACAAGACCGTTGTTGGACGAGTCTCCTGCCATCAATCTCGCGACGGTATTCTACAGCGAGAGTCCATGGCCGACGGGGACGAGCACTCGGGGGGAGACAGATACCGTACAGCACAGCATCTTGGAACGAACGCTCCCTCCCGTCCCTCACATCCAGATGGTGGCGTCTACCTCTCGTCCATCCATCTCACGTTTCCAATCTGCATGACATCCCACATGCCTGCTCGACAAGGCGGGCATCAATCTCCCTCCCGAGGCTCTTCGCTGGATGATGATGAGAATTGACCATGCCACGCTGCAGACATCTTACCAGGTAGTCATCTGACAGGCATCGTGGAAATACGGTGCGGTGCGGTGCGGTGCTTTTTACTCTGGCCAAGGTACTCCTCGTCTCGTACGAGACTTGCATACACATCCTTCCCGTTTCCGTCCATTCCATACCATTCCACGGTTACACCAACCCCAAGCAAGATTCATGCATAATAATAATGTAAACATACAGCTCCATCTCCCACGAGGCTGACGAGAGCCGCTTGGAGCCTTGTACGATCCCCTTTGGGCCATAGCTCACGCTCGGTGAAATCTCGGATGCTTCTTGGGCTTGTCGTCCGTCCCGTCTCTGACAAGGCAAGTGTGACAGCATTGTTGCGAAACATCCTCCAACACACCTCGCCTGACTGCAACAACATGCTCGACGTTCATCCAGCCGACCTTTGCCACTCTATGCACCGAGACCTTGATGCACTGTACAGAGAGTCCTCACAATTCCGACAGAATTCCGCCAACACGCCATCTCCAACACTCCTACTGCTCCCTCACAAACTCCATCAACTGCACATGATGCATCTCCAACGTCTTCGCTCCATTCCTCAGCAATCCGATATTCTCCTTGAACGTCCCCGTCTCCCTAAACGCCATATGCTTCTCCACGCTCTCCCATCCAATCACCAACACCGCTCCCTTACCCCTATGTCCTTCCCTCTCCACCTCTTCCACCGTCAACCCAATCGCTGCTCCCAAATACCCATCCGACTTTTCCTTCTCGACGATGTCGCGGAACTTGTGCACGCCGGAGATGTAGTCCTCCGGAGCCTCGCCGCCGAAGTAGAACGTCGCGATTTCCGTGACGGGCGCGGCGAGGGCGGGGGCTACGGATGCGGTGGGTTCGAGGTCGGTGTGGATCATCGAGGGGGCGCCGTCGATGAGGGCGAGGATGCGGTCGACGAAGGGTTGGTAGGTCGAGGTGGACATGAAGGTTTTGTGGGAGTCGAGTTTGTCCCAGGCTGAGGTGGTGTTGTGGTCAGTGTGGGTGTCTTGCGAGAAGGAGGTGTCTTGTAGTGTGGACTGATGAGACGACTCACTGACGAGCAGCTGCAATGTATTGGGACTCTCGACTTGCATGCCAAAGTGAATGTCCTGCACGCCATCGGTTTGGATGAGTGTGTCGCCGACGGACTTGAGGGTTTGGGCTGCTTCGTTGGAGGGGTCGCCGATGTTGCTGCCGGGCTTGAGGGCCGCGGTGAAGATTTCGGTGGTGGGCATGTTTGGGGAGGATGATCAGGGAGACTGGATCGTGGTATGGACGTCTTGGTGAGAATCTTGGTCTTGATTTCGTTGAAGTAGAGGGACTGGATGACCGGTCTTTACCTCCCCTCACCTACCTTACGTACATCTCGAGGTGGAATACCCCGCCATGACAAAACACCCGACACCCCACCATTGTGAAGTCAAGCTATGTCACGATCGTCTCGCTCGCAGGAACTCGAGCAGAGAAGAAATCAAGAAACCGCGTGTCAAAGACATAAGTACTCATCCGGTCTCATCAAGCATATCCCAGAAGCTGTGTACGGTGTACCGTACATTCCAATCCGCCTCCCCGGATATCCACTCAAACCCACCAACAATCCGCCGAAGAGACCAGACAAACCTTCCACAACCCTCCCTCTACTCTCCCCATCCACATGTCCACCCCCTCATCAACCCACACCGCCCTCCTCGCCGCCTCCCGTCCTCCCCCCCAATCCCTCTTCTCCACCCTCCTCACCGCCTCCCACATCCTGCACCACAACTCCATCGTCGACGCCTACGGGCACATCTCCGTCCGCAACCCGCAAAACCCCTCGGGTACATTCTTCCTCTCCCGCTCCCTCGCTCCCGCCCTCGTTTCCACCCGCCAGGATATCCAAGAATACCGCATCGAGGACGCCAGTCCCGTGAACTCCTCGGAGCCGCAAGCGGTGAAGCATTTCGCGGAACGATGTATCCACTCGGAGATATATAAACTCTACCCCGAAGTCAAAGCCGTGGTGCATTGCCATTCGGAAGCGGTGATTCCGTTTGGGATCGGGAGCGTGCCGTTGCGGCCGGTGTTTCACATGGCGGGGACGATGGGTGTGTTGTATCCCAATCCCATCCAATCCGCTAACTTCCCTCGTAGTTCTTCCCGTTGACACTGGTGAACCACAGGCGCTCAAGTCCCCGTCTTCGACATCGCACAGCACTACCCCTCCTCCTCCTCCCCGCTGCACTCCCTGCTCGTAACCAACACCCACCTCGGCGCCGCTCTCGCAGCGGGTTTCAATCCCACTCCCTCCGTCCTCTCAAAAGGCGTGACAGCTCTCAAGAACTACCTCACGTCCTCCACGCCCTCCGCCGTCCCGTTCCCACCTTGCCCGACCGTGCTCATGCGCGGCCACGGAATGACCTGCGTGGGCCGGAGTATCGAAGAAGTCGTCTACCGCGCGATTTTCACCTGCGTCAACGCGAGGGTGCAGACGACGGCGTTGTTGATGCAAGGCGGGTATAATCTCGGATATGTGGCGCAGAGGTTTGGAGAGGGGGGTGGCAAGGAGGGAGGGAATCCCGGACCGGCGAGGCAGGAGGGGGTCAAGTTTTTGAGTGAGCGGGAGTGTAGGGACTCCTGGACGGAGATGGAGGATAAGACCGGGAGGGCGTGGGAGTTGTGGTGTAAAGAGGTGGAGGAGGTGGGGTTGTATCGGAATGAGGTGAGGGATGGGTTGAGGAGTGAGGCTTCTCAATGAAGGGGCATGTAGTTTCCGTATGCGTTTCGGCCTCTCATGTCGGGGATGAGGGTTGGTGTGAATTGGATATCCGCCAGTTGATCGACGAAATTGGTGGATTGCAGGTTGTTCATGTTGCTGAATTCTTCAGTGTTGAACGCTGTCGGGTCGTAAATGCCGCCGCCGCCACCGCTGGCACCGCCGTGGAAGTCGTTGAAGTTGAAGTCGGGGATGTTGAGGTCGCCGGTGTAAATGTTGGATGGAAACGCTTGCTCCCATTCCGCCTGAAAATATCGTTAGTGTGAAGACAAAGCTTGATTGAAGAGTCACACTCACCCAGTCAATGTCCTCCATCGTCGTCATGCGAACATCTTCCGCTCCTCCACTGCCAATATGACTCGGACCGGAAGAGTCGGCCGGCGTCACGGGCATCATAGGCATCGCGGCGGCGGGCGGCGGCGTGGCCATTTGCTTCATCTGGCCAGCACTATCCAACACAGCTCCGACAGGGCTCGAGATGGGATTCTTCCTCGGAGCCACAAGCCGTTCTTGCAGTTGATTGCTGACCTTGACTTTCCGTGTTTGATGGTATACTTCCATGCGGTCTCTCAAATCAGTGAGCACAAGCTGTGCTTTTTGCTTGGGCGCCATTTGAGGAGGGAGCTCAAACACCCAGTCTAGACACTTCCATATGCGAGGTGCTTCTCTGCGCATAGGGTAGGCGTAGACTTCGATGAGCAGGAGGAGAGCACCGTGGTACTGCTGGTATGCACCACGATACCACATCCATTCACGCATCTCGGGATCTTTCTCGCAGACGATGCAGACTTCCATCTGGCTCAGCGCAGCTTCAATCAAGAGTTGTCGTAACCGATCGGGCATACGCTGGGTGGTGCTGAATAAATATCGATGCAGAACCTGCAAATGCATGGCCTTGCAGCCCATTTCCAGGATATTCCGACCCAGCCGATGGAACGGAATCGAGCCGTCAATCATGGGGAGGAACTTTTCTTCAGCGGCGATGCGGAACTTTTGAATCTTGATGAGGACTGATGTGAGGGATCGCTTCTTCTTGTCAATGTCAAACATGTACCACCAGTTCTGGTTGCGGAGGACCTGATACTCCATGCGCATGCGAGAGAATGTCATGTCAGTCCATGTGCTCTTGTCTTCTGTAGGAGGATGAGGGAGGAGAAGATCGGCGTCATCGACATTGAGAGGCAGCTTCGTGTCGTAGTCGTCTTTGCGGATTTGTGGTCGCGGACCGGTAGCTTCGCAGGTCCGCATGTCGAGAAAACACAGCTGATACCATAGCATGCGACGAACGTGAATCTCAACCGCCGTCATGTTGTAGTTTGTGCCATCTCGGTGAAGACCCATGCACTCTGCCAATCTGATCGCAGTCCCGACCAAAGCCGAGTGTGCTCTCGACACCTCACCCCTGATCAGTGGGATGAGATACATGACAAACGCCTGCATGGTCTCCACCTTGGTCGTCCTCAAGAAGTTGGCTCTCGCAAGCGCAGCCTCTGTTCCTGTGCGCAGGCTATCCACCAGCATATCTTTAGTCGTACCAAACTGCTGCAAGACTTGCTCGGGCGACATGCTCACGGCGGCAGAGAACATTGCAGCGAAAACAACCCCCTGTACGGACGGCGCCGGCTCAGATCCGACAAGGACCTGGCCCCAGAATAGACTGTATTGCGCTTCAAACGTAGGTCGATGCACGGTCCTGCACATGTAGTGGACGGCTCTCCAATATTGAGCAATGAGCTTGTCGGCGGCATGCTGGCTCGGTAGATAGTTGACCAGGTTCGCAGACATGTTGGTTCCTGGAAAGAAGAAACTCGAAGCAGGAGCAATGTAGTCCGGTCCTGGTCCAATGTAGCTCCTCGGATTGGCCACCCTCTTCGATGCACGTGGAGATTTCTCCTGATCGGCCGAGAACAAAGCGTAGTCAGGAAGATCCGGGGCTTGATTCTTCGCATCGACCGCCCCGTCAATAGTCTGAGTCAACTCCTCGACGAGCTTTGGTCGAATCCACCCGCCGACGCGCTCGCCGATTCGCATCTTCCCCAGTTGAACACCTAGATCCATGAGCTCGTCGTCTGTGTTGTCTTCGTACACATTGTCCAGTTCGGCCAGAGGAGAAGGTTCCAGATTCTCCTCTTCGGCATCGTAGTTTCCTTTCTCGTCATGATCATGATCCTGATCGTTGTGGTGGTGGTCAGAACCATCGGAATCCGCTCGCTTGACCTGCACTCCGCCAGGATGGAATTTCTGATTCGCTTGGCCGGCGACCTCGCGCTCGAGATTCTGCTCCAAGTCGCCCATTCTCTCCTTCATCTCGGCCAGTTTCTGCTGCGACTGTGGATCCAACGTTGGGGCAAGATAGAGACAGTCCCTCCGGAATCGCACACAATTGGTGCATGGCGCTTGCTTGTCGCATTTGAGCTTCCGCCGACGACATTCCAGACATGAATTGATCACTCGGTTCCGACGGCGGATTTTCGTCTTGGGAGCTTCGCTCGAGGCAGCTCCACTCCGGGCATAGTTGGGCTGATCATTCGGAGAGAGATGTATTCGAGGGCTCCGCACTTTGGGCAATGTGTCTTCGTTGTGGCCGCCGGTAGACGACGATGCGTACATCCAAGAGTCCATGGCGTGTAGACTATCTCGATCACGCCGACAAGGATGTTGATGGATCTGCGCAAGGCCGGCCAGAAAGTGGACGTGAGGCGGGGGCGGCTGCTTGTGGCCGCAGTCTCGAAGGTCGTCTACTCGGACAGACACGACGGGATTCGGTGGAGTGGTGGCGACGATGAGTGCTGGAGGAAGAGGTCAGCAAGTCAACGGAGAAGGTTGGCTTGCGAGATGCTGCAGATGGATGCAGTCTGTCTCAGTCCCAAGGGGCATCCTGTCTGTCGCCATGCGTCTAGGTCTGACCCTCGTCCTCTGCCTGCCCAGGTGCCTGTACGAGGGTGGTCTGTCGGCGGCACAGCCTCCGGTCTTTCCGCGGCCGCCTCGGCACGTTCGAAAACCTTATGCAGGACCTCACCCAGTGTACCGGCGACCTGGCCTGTACTTTGGACATGTAATACATGACCGTCAGTGCAGTGTTCGAATGGAAAGCCCAAGATCAATCGAGGAAGAGCTGTCGAGGTGGTGATCTCATCGACTGAGCGGGATCCGACGGCCAAAATCCGCCCATGACCAGAGCACTCTCCCCGTGCTGCCGTTAGTTCTTGAGAGATCAAAGCCGCAACGATTGGCATGGTCGGTTTGTTGATGGCGGTGAGAGCACAAAGTTGGGATTGCTGAGATTGACAATTCTGCTAACACGGTACGTTCGCTTGCAACCCCAGGCCGCTCCGGCAGCTCACCCCATGGTCATGCAGGCTCTCCTGCGCGTTACACGACCGTCGCGTTGGCAGGTCCGACAATCTCATCCATGTCAAACTCTAAATCCTCAGAGTACGACTTCGGCGTCCAGACAATATCTCCAACGTCGGCACCATCGGGTACGAAGATGTTCTGACCACGCTTCGTCATGTAGTGCCTCTGAGCCCTGGTCTCATGCGTGAGCTCACGCTTCTTGGCGGGGTCACCGGTCACTTCCCCGAGCCTGTTCCACTGATTGCCATCTGTTGTAATCGTCAGTAGAGATTCGAGGTCAGAGAAGCGAGGATATAGCGGACGGACCGTTGGTGCAATCGGGATCAGCATCACAATACTGAATGCCGCCATAGTTGGCGAAAGCCAGTCGAAACTTGCCGACTTTACCATCGAGCCCGACGCCCTTGTAGATCCCACTGGAGGCATAAAATTGCTTCAGGACGTTGGATTGTCCTAGACAGGATCAGATCAGCTTGAGTGGGAAGGTCCGTCCCTTCAGAACCACTGACCCTTGTTCTGCGAAGTGGGAACGCATCTGTTGACAGGGAAGTCCACGTCAATCTGGACAGATTTGAAGGGAAACTCGTCACACTGATAGTCCGGGTTGCCGTACGGAGCATTGCCGCAGCGATTGCCACTGCCACAGCCCGCGGCAGCTGATCTCTCCCTTGCGACTTTTGGATCGCGAGCTTTCTGGTCCCAATAGAAGGACGACGGGAAGTTGCGGCAGAAGACACCTGATTGGATTAGCGCATCGCCTTGTTTGTTTGAAGCTCGCCGGCCTTACCATAGCACATGTTCTTGCAAATCTCTGGCGACGTTGTTAGCTCTGTTCATGTCTCCATGAAGGTAAGGACCCTCACCCGGCATGTCGCCCTTGCTCGTATCTCCCACGCAGAGGTAGTTCAAGATGTGCTTGCGACCATCGTCCTGGCGTTCGACAACCCCGGCAGAGGCTCCAAGGGCAGCAGCAAGAATCAGGATCTGAGAGGAAAGCATCTTCTTGTTCGCGGAGTGTCGAGATGTGTATGAAACGGCTTTGATTTGCTCGGTGTGAGTTGTCGTGCTGGGTATCGCGCATCCCCTTATACCCTCAACTCTAGAAGTCCTTCATCATCGCTCCTCCCTCAAGCAGGAAGCAGACCGGTCAACAAAGTGGGTCACTGCGTTGCATCGCAGCTGTTGGTGTTCTATGTTGAGCGTACTATTCTGGTCTTCCGTAGCCAAGGCTTGCAGATGGCGCATCGTACGCAAGGCACTCAAGGCATGAGCTGAGAGGCGAAGGATCAAGGCGGATTTGTCGGGCTTGATAGTGCATGGTAGTTGTGGGTCGCGTCGAGGGCGCGAGGACCGAGAGTGTTCACACGAGATGATAGTTGTGTAACAGGACGCAGGGATGTCTGTCTTTGTACTGCTGCGGACTTGCCCGGACACACAGAGCCTCGCGCACGCAATCTCGATGGGACTCCCATAGGATTCTTACTTTCGATCATTGACCCAAAAGCCTCGTACGAAGGGACCCACACATTGAGGCTGGGTGAGTCTTGCGAGGCGAAGCATCATGTCATTCTTCGAAATAGCCGTGAATCCCGAGACCAGCATCCACGAATCCATCATAGGCGAGCTGCTCCGTTCGCAAGGACATTTCGATTCTGCAGACCACCATGCCACCTGACGTGTTCATCCATCCTTCTGGATTCAGGAGGATGTCTGGTTCCGTGTAAGTGGGAAGAAGGATGAGGCTCGGCCTCAAAGGTGGATACTGTTGGCTTGGCATTGGCTGTGCAGGGACTAGCTGCATCGGGCTGATCCTGCAGCATGAAACACCAACAGTCGATCAACTGATCGGAATCGACGGCATCAGGCAGACGTCCTCCTTCTTTGATCAAGGTGTCCTCCTCGTCCCATGCTCGCACGTTTTTCACATCTTCTCCGATCTCTACACTCAACCATGAGTCCTCTCCGACTACCTGCAAACGCTTCCTCAATTCTGGAGCGGGCCTGGGGAGGCGAGGCAAACACTTCGGAATTCGACAAATGGCTGGTCTACACGACCGAGAATGTGCCATCGACCGCCGCCAAAGAGGTCGCCCACGCAGCCATGTCGGCTTACAATGATCAAGCACTGCACGCGCCAGAGTCCGAATGGGACGAAGTGGGCTTCATCAAGACCGCAAACCAAAACCATGAGCATCTCCTGTCGCCAACTCTGCAAGACGTTCTGGAGCACCACCTGAACATGGTCTCTCGCCAGTTTCCCGACTCCCAACCTGCGGAACAAGATGACCAGAATTTCTACATCTGGGGCTTCGTCGCTGTCACGACGCCGGACTGGAAGTCTCAAGGCGCCACAGCCATCCACTGCGACAAAGACCGCGGCAAATGGAAAGTCACACAATGCAGCAAGATTCCCATCGAAAAAATTGGGTGGGAACTCACAAGTGTGAGCGACAATGACGATCATTTTGACAATGTTCGTGGCCGGTACGATGATGGCGACAACGATGGAGAGGACAATCGTGGTGGTCCCGCTCCAGAAGTGGAGTGGCAGTTTATCGTCTTCTACACCGGTTGCTCGCGAACAGAGGCTGAGAAGCGTGTACCCGATCCGAGGGCAGGGGTGGACTGGAAAAGGGGCGATGAGACCTTCATGGTTCGCGAGTGGAGCAGTGATGACAGGACGCCGAACGAAGAGTTCCCAGTGGCATATGCGGCACTTCTGAAGGACCCGACTGTGCCGGGGACTGGTGGCAATCCCAGGATCTGTGAAATCCACCCTGAGCTGTTTCTTGTTGTTGAGGGCGGCGAAGGCGGAGATGTGAAGATCGGCCGGCTTCGTTGGGACCACAACACCGAGAGATCCGAGGATGAGTTGCGCAAAGTCGGGAGAGAGAGCCAGAATGACATTCAGAGCTGCGATGCTGCATCGGCGGTTTCGAGGCTGAAGGAACTTGCCGCGGAGACCTGAGCAGCCATACGGTTTGATTGATTTTGTTGTGACCGCAGGCACGAAGCCTGGTCGTCTGTACCATACTTCAGTATACACTTGCTCGGCCGTTATACATACCCGTTGTCGTCGCCTTCATGTGTGCACTCCCCACTTGCCCACCATTTCCATCGCACCTCTCCCACCCTCAGCCAGAACCCCTCTTTTCTCCTCCTCCAACACGCCAGCGACACACTTCCATCCATCACGCCCTCCACCCCAGCGTAACACTTCTTCACGGTACAACTGACCAGCCGCGGGATCCACCGCACCACCCTTCGTCCTTTGAAACACGTCTCGCCAGATTTTACCTGCAATAGCGCGGTCGAAGAGGTAGGAATAGTACGTGCCACCGTAGCCGAAGAGATGACCAAAGAAGCCCTGCCAGCTAGTGCCGGCAGGTTCGGGAACACTCGAATACTTCGACCAAACGTCGTGATAGACTTCGGTGCTGCTGTTGCTGGGGCCAAGTGGATCTGAGGAGTGGTAGCGCTGGTCTAGCATGGCGAGGAGGATCTGGCTTTCCGTCTCGGCTCCCTGCATGCTGCGGTCCAGCTCCACACGCTCGACGATCCGGCTGGCGTCCAGTGGAGCATCGGTCTCCCAGTGTCGAGCATAGAGTGCCAGGACTTCTGGCGCGGCCGCGAAGTACTCGCTCAAGACGGACGGCAATTCTGCAAAGTCGGTGGCGCAGCGGGTGCCAGAGACGTTCTGAAGAGCCGTGCGTCCACAAATCGAGTGCAGAGCATGGCCCATCTCGTGGAATAGCGTCGTCAGCTCTCGGAAAGTCAGAAGTGTCGGTCGGGTGCCTTTTGCAGAATATGCTGATGGCGGCGCAAAGTCACAGATGAGGGCAATGGTGGGAAGTTGATATAAAGCGTTGCCATCTCGAGGGTTGTAGCTTACGGCCAGCCCGTCGTTGACTGCTTCTTGTGCGGTCTGGAAAGGCGAGCCAGGCTGAGAGCTGAGCTGTGCAGCTTCTTGCATCTCTTCATCATCAATACGTCGTGAGCAGCGGAGGGTAAAATGTGCCGGATTAGGCGACTTCCCAGCACGCTCGAACAGATCGGCATAGATGACTGCGATGTGTCCTTGATGGTCATCGATGACGTCCAATCGTCGGACATCCGAGTTCCAGGTCTCGCCGGGAAGAGTTTCTCTCGGCACGAGGCGGATGCCATAGAGACGGTGGAATAGACGCGACAGTCCCTGGAAGACCGTGCCGAGCGAGAAATATGCGCTGAGTGCATCAGGGGTTCGTGCGCGCGATCGATTGGCATTGAGAAGCTTCTGTGTATAATACTCCTTGTCCCAGGCGTGGAGCGAGTGCTCGCTTGAGAAGGCGGAAGAGGAGTGTGCGTCCGCTCTCTTCAATGCCAGTAGCTCCGCCATCTCACCCCGTACGTGAGGTTCATTGACCTGAGCCAGACCGTCCAGAAAAGACATGACGGACTCGGGCGACTTGGCCATCTTGTCGGAGAGCGTCAATCGAGCATAACTGTCAAACCCTGCAAGTTTCGCGGACTCGGCACGAAGTCTGAGAAGTCGCTCCAGCCGATGGATGTTGTCTTTAGATGACGTCCGGTTGGCCACGTAGATTTCCTGTCGAATGTCCGCATCTTCCACAGTCCTCGTGGCCAGGGTCGCTGGCATGCCTTCTGTTGGTAATGTTATCTTGCCCCATTTCGTCAGCTGCCTTGCGAGTACCGGATCCATTCCCTTCATTTTACTGCTGTCAAATGAGAGATGTGGCGTTTCTGTTGCCATGTTCTCCACAAATTCATTGCCAGTCTCTTGCACTTCGTCTGACATCCTCACAAACGCTTCTCTCTCCGCTTCAGGCAGATCTATCGCTGACTTGGCAAAGTCTCGAATCAAAATGTCTGCAACTGTCCTCTCCTCCTCACTCCACGACTGGAATACTTCAGGTATTGAGACCGCCTTTTTCAATTGTGAATCGAGACCTGTCGTGGTGTTGAGAACGTTCATATACTGAAACATCATCGCATACGCCTGGGTCGCAGCAGCTTGTATCTCTCGATCTGGATGGACTGATCGAATGAAGTCGCTGAGATCAATGACACGACATAGCAAGTCGCTCAATCGGTCCATATCTCTGGCTATCCTCTTGTATCCTTCCACGCTGTCGTATGCCAGAACTTGCGCAACAATCTTTCTGCTCTTTTGCAAAGTGACCCTAGCGAACTCGCCGAACCCTTCTGGCCGAGTGAGGTATCGATTTTGCAGCAATCCAGCATTTCTCCCGCTGCGGTGGTATTTTGTTCTCAGAGAAAAGTCTTGCCATGCTCTAGGATCGTCGAAGATGTCTCGCAAGGTCTTGTCGTCGTGCCTCGTACTTGGTGCCGCCTTCGATATGGGATGGTAGTCCTCTGCTCGAGATGCTGCTGTCGCTGCCGCCGCCGCTCCCTTCGCCGCACTGGACGTGACCAGACTGCGCCGCGAATTTCGGATACATCGTGTACAGGTCCACGGCTCACGCCCGAGTCGCTTCATGTTGAAGTGTCACCGGTGTTGCAAGCAGATGTAACATCCATGGGTGGTGGGTGATGCTTTTGATCGGCAAGCCTCGGGGAAGTCCGGAGGTGCTCTCGCCAACTTCAACATTTGCGATTCCACCAACCTCACTCACCTCACGACAACAAGGCATTGCTTCCTCTGATCGACAACATGGCGTCCGCCGATCCTGTGAAGGCCATTGTATGTGACACTACTGCTGAGCGAGAGCATTTCTGACCACGTTCGCAGCGCCGCAAACCTATATACGATGTCGCATCCGACGAACCATCAGCACGAGACGTAGCCGCGACCACACCTGCTCCCGCTTCCGGCATTACAAACAAGCCGCAAGAGGAAGACAACAACTCATCAAAACCGCGCCGACCTTCTCCAACCGACCGGCTCGCGAGCCAAATCCGAGGAGCCCGTCTGGCGCTTCAAGGAGCCGCGGTAAAAGCTGAGGACAGTGTGAACAATGGCATGTCGCGATTCATGGAGGCCGAACACAGCTTCACTTCGACCGTGGCCTCTCTCGCCCCTCCCAAGCAATCGAACGAGAAGCTCCTGCCTGGTGGCATCTACGTCCTGGTCGCAGCAATGGCTGGCTCGATCATCAGCCGAAATCGCAACATCCTCCTCCGATTCGCAACACCGATCGTAACGGGCGTGACCACAGCGCATTACGTCGTGCCCAGGACGACTGAAAATGTTGGCAACCTGGTTTGGAAGTACGAGGAGAAGTTTCCGGTGGTCAGGGACAATCATTTGCGGATTAGTGAAGGCATCAGGCATTTCGTGGAGACGGGCAAGGCACACAGTCAGATGGGTCTTGCGCAGGCAGAAGAGAAGATACAGGAGGCGAGGGATAGTGTGTTGGACTACGTGCGGAAGGGTCGGTAAAGCACTGTTGCGAAAGATGATGGGCGGATTAGCCAATTGGGATGCGTCAGTGTACAGGCGACGAAGATATGGAGTCCTACGGGTACGTTCAGAAGCCCACGAAAGACTCCCCGACTTTCCGCGCATTCTCACGGCACACACATCGCTCGATTCGCTGAGACTGCAATGTGAGCGGGAGAACCAAGGTCTGCAGATTTGTGGGTACCATTGATAATCTGGTTACACAACGTCCGCGACCCTTGCAAAGCAGAACCTGTCGCCCACGCCTCTTTCCTTGTCTCTGCCTCCCCTCTGTTCGTGTTTCCTTTACACTCTTGCTGTTTTTCATGCTCATGGCTGACCGTCCTCATCGCTACGGCCGTCGCGCGCACGCACGGCAACCCGCGAACCCCCGCGTCGACATCAGCGCAGCGCATCCACAGAATGCTTCGCTGCTATTTTCCCTTCCAGCAGAGGTGCGTCTTTTGATTTACGGCTTCATCTTTGGAATCACATCAGGACACGCATCTGCAGAGGTTCTGATAAATGCCTGCCGTACTGGCTCGTAAAGGGAGTGCGAGAAAGAGAAACCTTCAGAAATACACGTATGCCATCTGCAAGGATCACGATTGGCGAGCCCAATACGAGATGAGCAAGCAGCCCGCAATTCTTCCTAAAGACTGCTACGAAACTTCTAGCCAGGCTCGGTCCGACAATTTCCTCAGAGCGGACGGACAAGATGATTGGATTCATGGTGATATCTCGCCCGGTCTCACGATACAGTGCTTTCACTCCCAACATAGAGCGTGCGAAGCTGCCACCGTTGACTTCCAACGAGCAAGACTATGTCCGGCATTGTTCGGTCCACGAGCGATATTGCGAGGGCGTCGATCAGTGTCATGACTGCCGCGTGTCACAGGAGAACCTGCGAGAAATTCATGGTCCACCGGCGGAAGGAGGTCTCCTCAAGCTTCACGCCGACTCCAAGCTGGATCTCGACGTGCTTCTAGTATGTCGTCTGATTTACAAAGAAGCCTCGCTTTTGCCCTATCAGCTGTACACTTTCGACCTTCCTGGATACCGTGGAGCTTGCGCGTTCTCGAAGCGGGTCCTCACGAAAAGACAGGCTCGCGCCATCGAGACCGTGCATGTTTGGAACCCATTCCGGTCTAGCAATATTCGCGGCACTCAAGACATGTTGGATTTAATGCAGAGCTTCCCGGAGCTGAAGAAGCTGGAGCTTTCAATCGACAGCATCAGAAACATTTTTCGAGGCGATGCAAACACTTGAAATCAATTCTTCAAGCCAGGCGATTGAGAACTGTCGAAATCATCTGGGCTACGACGATACTCGATGGGATGTAGAGAACAGGACAAAACGTCGGAAAGCGGCAGAAGAAGGCGAGCGGTTTCTGATGAGCTATTCATTCCAAGATGGTATCAAGCATATCGATTTACAGCGCAAGGCCCGATTTGTCGCTGCTGGCGTGAAATGGGACACGGATGACGACGGCTCTGTTTGGGAAAATCGTGATGAGGAGTAGGCCAAGAGCGACGGCGAGAGGCTCGGTGGATGGTATATTCGGGGATGGGTGAGATGGAGGATGCGCGAAGAGCGTCCGTCTGGGATCGCCGGCCGCAGGAGTAGGCGTCGGAAGGAGCACGACCTGGCGAAGCAGCTGGACGATAGACGAGACTCATGGCGACTACCTTCGTGATTCCACACAATCTGAGCCGCACGGCTTGCCTGTCAGTGGCTCGGACTGTGCAATTTGAGTAGCAGGACGCAGGTATTGATAACGACGGGAATCACCACTCGCCACTCTGCTGTGCTTTTGATGCGAAGAATACTGAGAATCTCATCAAATATTGATTGGATATTTGATGCGCTTGCAGCTCCCTTCTCTTTGCCGCGTTTGCCCCGTTCCACAATCGACGTCACCTCGATCACGTCAACAATCAACGAACATGGCAGCTCTCAAACTTCCATTTAATCTAGACATCTAATTCTCCACACCTCCTGACAACATCACCGACGATGCCGTCCAATGTCCTCATCGTCGGAGCAACGCGAGGTCTCGGCTTCGAGCTGGCAAAGCAATACGCATCCAAAGGTTACAACGTCACAGGTACAGCGCGATCAGGGCCGCCTAAAGATGCACCATTTCATGTCAAATGGATCGGCGGTGTCGATGTCGCCGTAGAGTCAGCCGGCAAGGTAATAGCAGAGGGACTCAAAGACCAGCAGCAAGATATCGTAATCATTTCAGCCGGCTACTTTGGCAAGGAGTCCTTCGACGAGCCTGACTTCGATGCTCAGGTGACCATGTACAAGACTTCTGCTATTGGACCTGTTTTCATCACGCATGCCTTGGAGAAGGCCGGTCTGCTAAAGAATGGCACCAAATTGATCCTCGTATCCTCGGAAGCTGGCTCGATCACTTTACGGCACGAGAGCGAAGGCGGCGGCATGTACGGGCACCACGCTTCCAAAGCCGCCTTGAACATGGTTGGGAAGCTTCTCAGCTTCGATTTGAAGGACAAGGGCATCGCAGTTGGTCTTGTGCATCCTGCTTTTATGCGCACAGTGAGGCTTCACATTTGCCTGATGCTTCTTCATGCTGGCTCACACTATTGCAGGAAATGACTCGCGGTGTTGGCTTTGACAAATTCTGGGACGAAGGAGGAGCCGTAACTCCAGACGTGAGCGCCAAGTCGTTGGTAGACTGGATTGAGACTTTTGACATCGGCCAAACAGGAGAGTATTGGGCACCACGAGGAGCTGGGTATGAAAAGCGCTTTCCCAACTCATTTTTGCTCTCATCGCTAACAATTAACATAGCGACATTGGTACCGCAGAGCCTACCATCGGGTTCAAGGACAAGTTACCAACGCCTCTGCAGCTGCCATGGTAGATCAGATGGCAAAGTAATTCTTCGCCTGATGACGGCGACCGCGTGCAGCTCCAATCGCGAGGATAAATCGCAGTTACCTTCTCAATTCAAGATCCACGAACCGAGACTATTTGATGTTGACCAGCAGAGCGCAGCTTTTTCGATCACTTCACTTCACTTCCTTTGGGTCTTGGCGTTCCCGCTAGGAAAGCAGCTCAAACACAAAATTGACAATACCAACAATTGGCTCGTGGACGCTTTTGCTGCAACTTATTGTGAGAAATATCACAATACCAGCGCAGATCGACAATGCGAAGTTTTGGGCTTGTGTCTTCGACTATGAGTATGAGGCAGCGCTCTTCCTCCTCTCTCCTCTCACCTCTTCTTCAACATTCCCAATACGACAATCACTCATCACTGAAGCTGGCCTTCGACTTCCCTTTTCTCATCGATTCTCAAGCAACGACCTCTCTACTTCGCATACAATGGCACTCCCTCAACCACCACTCAAACAGTTCGTCTCTCTCAAAGAGATTGAGCTATGCAACACATCCAATTTCAATCCCTACACACGCACTCCTCCAGATGACTGGATCTATCCAAACGAGATGATGGAGAACCCTCACACTTGGCCCGTTCATTCTCCCATTTCCATCTTGCACTGGAATGACATCGGCGAGGAAGAAATGTTTCAGATTCCAGCTGCACCCTCCTCTCCTCGTCCTCTCTCGGAGTACAGTCTAGTGCAGACTCCGGCTTTCCCTCCAATCCCACGCCAGGTCTTCATGCAGCCTCCACCACCTCCTCGGCGTACACAGCGGGACCTCATGCCGCCTCCGCCCCCCGGTCCCATCAAACGCATTGAAAGCAACAAGATCCCCGTGGATGATGACCCGGTCGCCGAAACCAGTGCTCGAAAATCGTCTCAACCTGGCTCAATGCCACCGCCGCCTCCGGGTCCTATCAAACGCACCGGAAGCAACAACAATCCCATGGAGGGCCTTGGCAAACTCGGCCGTTCTCGCGCGAAGAGCGCCTCGCAATCTCCCCCGAAGCGAACGATTTCCCCCGCAAGGATGACCGAGCGACAACAGCTGCAAATGGCCAAACAGGCCTCTCTCGAAGAAGCTGCCGCCCTCCGTGCCGCCAATGGCAACGACATGCCTCCAACCTGGACGCAGAGCGACGAAGACGAAGACGACATGCCTCTGAAGTCGCGCCGCCGCCGCCGCAAGGCAACCTCACCTCCTCTCTCCGCCTCTCCACCGCCACTCTCCGCCTCACCACCTCCCCGCCCTGCGGCTTCGCGGAAACGCAAGCCTTCAGCATCACTCGACGAAGAGGAAGTCGAGTTCAAGCCTCTCCGTGCCGATGACTCCGACGATGGCAGCGACTACGAGGCTGCGCCCTCCAAAAAGCGGCGCCGCAAAGAGACGAAAGTCTCAAATCCAACGCCGACTCGCCCACCCAACCCTCCCGGTCCTCCTCCCAATGCAGTCTACGCCGACGGCACGGCGCCCATCCCTGCTGGGATCCAGACTCTCGTGCAGCAAATTCGGGACATTGGAGCGATTGGTTCGCACCCGAGGAGATTCCCGCAGAGAGTCAAACTGCGCGCCATGCCGTCGGGAATCAGGGATTTGGATCGGAGGTATGGATATCTGTTGGCGAAGTCGGACTTGTATGCGTGGTATGGAGATACGAGACTGTTTGGGCGGGATTGGTGGATTCATTTGGTTGGAAGCGGCAATTGAGGCAGCGGAGGGAGTAAGGCGGCGTTCGGTATTGGTTTGAGACGAAAGCAGCGTTGGACAGTCTGGTTTACTGCTCAGTCCGCGTGCATTGCATTGCTGGATACTGAGAGGACAACATCACAAATGCGTAAAGAACTTGTGTGTTCTTGATCGAAGCGTCATACTTCGTCTCTCATTACACCGTGAATCATGCAGATAAGTAGCTCAAAGCACTTCTCATGAGCTCTTCTACGTGTTCAACTGCTTGCTCTGGTCCGCCTCAGCCTCTCTTTATCCTCTTCCAACTTCTCATGGCACAACTCCCTTCTCAAACCCTCGGCAGACCTGACAGACTACCAAACGTGGTGACCCGGTAACGATCCAACTCGCGCAAACACACGCCCGCTGCAACATACTCAAAGCTTTTGAGCTCGCCGACCTGCCGATCTTTGTAACCCGACTCATTCACCGCGACCTCCAGACAAGCCAGCGCACGCGGGAGTGCTTCGAGTTCGCGCTCATCGTAGTGCTCATCACCCTCCAACGTCATCAACTCATCCATGTACTCCGCATCCTTCATCGCCTCATCTCCCTTGGTGATGCGCACGATGGTGTGTTCGACCACCGTGGCGAAGCGTTCGCGCATGGTCTTTGCCAGGTCACGGAGTGTTCTTCCTTGAGGTCCGGCGATGCGGCCGAGGATTTGGCCTGCGAAGACTTCGATTTCGGACAATGGTGAGTGTGGCGAGGGCTCGTAGTCGACGAGAAGGTTGGCGAGGGCGTCATCGTAGCTGGGAGGAATTGTTAGCTGTGAGAGGTAATGTGAGGGGAACGGTCCAAGCTTACCATGCCCGGATGTTGCGAGCCAGTGGGCGGTGATGAGTGTAGAGCACGCCGTATTGATCAGCCCAGCGCTGGGCGTAGGCGAGCACAGTCTCCATGAGTTCCTGTCCGTTCTCGCGAGGGTGTGCCGCACGATCGACCTGCATCTTGTCGATGAATTGCCGCTCATCGATCGCTCGAAATAGATGCCCAAGCGCCTTGTCGGACCGATAGAAGCGATAACTTCGACGCTCCATGTCGATGCCTTCGAAGGCGACGTCCTCGTCCTGTTCCTCGTCTTCAAATGCGATGTAGCCTTGCCCGGAGACGATGACTCGAGGGCTGGGTGCCATAAAGTCTGGCTTGCATCTGTCATATTTAGGCATTTGTGCTAGATTGACTGGAATGCCTGTCTTCGAGAAGTCAACGGCCTGTGATGGGAATGGTCAGCAACATCTCCAACGAATCACGCTATTGCTTTGTACCCACAGTGGAAGCCATGGCAGACAGCTTGATGCAGTCCGGATCAAGCACGCCTCTCTCCCGCTGATCTGCAATTTGCAGATGTGCGGTGCAGACTAAAACAGAAGGGCGGAAATTCAGCGAAGTTCTGGGTCCAAAGGGGTGAGAAGCGGACTGAGACCTGCTAGCATGCACCGAGAAAAAGTCTCGGACCGCTGCAGGCCTTCAACCCTTCGCTGTACTTACTCATGCCCAGCTGATCTGACTCCATGAACTTCACGAAGAAGTCAGACATATCCTTCCGATTGACATCTCGGTCCAGCTCCTCTGTCGGAGCCTTGGGATAATCAGCCGCACAGTATGTGACCGCGGGCACCAGCTGAGGCAGCCAGATGACGTTGTAGATGTCTCCATCAAGATCACCGCCACTGAGCATGCTCGGCAGATCCCGGTCTCCATGTTGGCTGAAGACCACTACGTTGGAGAGCTGTCTCAGTGGAGAGCCTTGAGGGACGTCGACGGCGTTCACGATCTGGATGTCGCCGGGGTGCATGGCTGGCGATCGGGTCACAATGACATTGTCGCGGACTAAAACCAACCTCCCGCCCTCAGGAGCCCGCTCGGTGACGACGAAGATCTCATTGGCTTTGAGGACACCAGTTTCATCCATGATGCCGTAGAGCGTGACTCCATCGTCGATGGGAATGCGACCACGGTACTTGATGTCGCGGAGCTTCGACACCACCGACATCTCCACCACGTTGTAGAGGAACGAAGCACGGCGATAATCGAGACCCATCTGTCCCAGATACCGGATCAGCGAAGGCACTCTTGCGGCCTTTGTGCACTCTGTTTCGTCAAGGAAGTTCGCCGTGTTGATTGCTGAGTGTGTCATTCGGCGCAACTTGTCCACGGACTTCTGTTGAAGGCCCATGAAAACCTCCAGGGGAATGCCCAAGTCTTCGAAGATTTTTGTAAATTGACGGTTGAGGATCATGGGAAGTGGTCGGAACGCAGCTCCACAGATCTCCAAGTCCCACGTCGCCGCCGTTTCGAACTTTCGCATCGATCTACGCAAGACCAAGCGCTTGCCTTGTAAGCGCGAGTCTAGTGACACCATTCCTTTGCAGCCCTGAAATCGGATTTGCAGGATGGTCGGTCTGAGCAGTCGCTTCGTACCGTAAACACGCCAGACGCTTTCCAGGAGCTCAAGTGAGATCAATCCGACACCATCGCTGAAGGTTCGTCCGTTGCGCTCCACGTCATCGACCCAGCGAACCTGATCCGGACGGAGCTGGACCGTAGTGTTTGTGTCTGTAAAGTTTTGCCCAATTCGCGCAGCGCACTTTGCAGGTGTTCTGATCATCCTGAAGTCACCAAGGTCTTTAAGAATTCCGTCTGCATATCGAAAGTTTCCGTCGAAGAAGAATGGAGCCATGAACCAGCAAGACTGACTTCGAAGGGAGGAATGGGAAAATCCGAGAAATGAGAATGCGTTGCCAGAAATGATGATGCTGCTGTCCAGCACTGCCTTGAAGCGGCCATGGTAGATGCGATGCAAATCAGTGCGAGGGTCGTACCGGACTGTTGCTCCATCTTCGTCTCGAAATTCCACTCGCAGGAAAAAGTCAGTATACTTGGAATAACGACGGAGGACGCGGTTGGTCGGTTCTGGCTCTGGGCCCTCGAGGCGAAGGCCAGTCGGCGTGACCACGACTTTGTGCACCAAATTGATATGGGTGTGGCGACGAGCGAGCTCGTACGGATTATCGGGTGCATATTCATCGTAGCTTGAAGCGAAGTCGCTGAGCTGATCCTCAAGCGAGCCGACGGTGAAGTCGTGCGCCTGCGTTCCAGGACCAGGGAAAGGCACATCTCGCGACAAGCGCCTAAGGGCAGCGCAAACCGGATCGTCGCCGTACAGATCGTGAAGGGCCGAGATCTTGGGAAGCAGCTTGATCACGGTCAGTGGCGGCAGATATCCGTTCCTCGCCAGTCTCTCGATCTGGTAGTGCAGCGTGAATGGTTTTCGGGGCCATCTTCCGCGTGTCAACTCGTGAGATAGCCGAGTGAAGTTATCGTCGAGGAAGCCGTCAGGGTACGTCGTCTTTGTCTTGAGCGCTTGCACCGAGCACATTTTCGCATTTTTGGCCAACAGCTTGCGAAGGTCGGGTAATCGTCTCGCGTCGCTGAGTACGAATCGATAGGTCCAACAAGTGCCAGCTACTTTCTGATGGACACTGTTGATGCCAGAAGTACGTAATTTCTTCGGTGGTCGCGGTTTCTGTGCTCTTGGTCCGAGCAGAAGCGCCGTCATTTGCGCGGAGAGCTCGTCAAAGGCAGGAACCTCGTATATCCTATCCCAAGAGGTCAGTGATAGGCCACGCCGATATGCAGAGACTCGACTCACTTCGGTGCCTTGTTCAAATTGAAGGTGATCGAAGGCTCTTCGTAGGTTCCAACGACAATGTCGATGCAGTCGCTTGGGTGGTAGCTGAAATCAATCCGGCATTGATCCGAGCCGTCAGGACCGAGCAGAATGACGGCCTCCTTGGATCCCACCACTATGCGTCCAGGCCGATTGTCGGTGAATTCACTGACGAACACGAGCTGCGCGCTCTGTCCGCCAACTTTCAGGTACTCCCACCGTCCACACTGGAGGGTGATGCCGGGGAACGAGGCTGAAGCTTGGCCTTTCGTCCCGGGAACAGACTCCACAGCTGCTGGCTGGATTTTCTGAGGAGTCTCGGCGAGAGACTTCAAGGCCCAAGGGCTCACCTCGTTCTTGCTCCGGCTGACGATGATGTCTTTGCCGCCCCAGTGAAGACGCAGCTGCCCGCGGCGAGGGTGTTGTGTCCGCCCATACCTGTCAAGGAACACTTGGGCAGCGGCAACATCAAGTACAGTAATGTTGGCGAGAGGCTTGTCGCCCAGTTTCTCGGCATGGAATTTCTTGATGCCGCAGTCCAGGAAGACATTGCGAAAGAAGTCTTCGATGTGCCGGCGGGTGGCATGGTCGGGCACATTCTGGACGAAGATGTCCATCGTGGAGGATGTCGATTTTTTGTTGACGCTGCATGCAGTGAGGATGGAGGAGCAAGATGCAACTCACATGAAAGTCGAAGGTCGGAAAGAGGTCCAAGACGAGATCCCCACTACAAACGCAGCAAGGCAGGGGTCGTGTCACACGAGATGTCGACCGCTGCACGTGACGGTCGAGGCGCCAGCGAGGTTGCATGACTATGAAGAGCATTCTCCGGGCTCGTGGGTGAATACGCGTGCCTTGACACCGAAGGACGACATCTCCCTACCTTTTGGAATTGTTCTTTGGTGCTGGAGGAAGGAGCCGACCACGACAGAGGCCTCCCGCGCAGCTGAGACAGCACTCGAAGCACTCGAAGCACTCACAGGCTCATCAAAAGGCCGAGCACTCGGGTCTCCGCAGGCGCTTGAGACGAACTTGTAGGATATGGACACGTCTTGAACCTGACGTTGTCGCGTTCATATCGTGAGACAATAGGTTCTAGTCTAGTGGAGCTCGCTTGCTGTCCAATCAAAGGCGGCGGCATTGACGCCTGTCGAGCCAGAAGTCGAACATCTGGCACGAAACTCAGCTCATGTCAATATTTGGCAGATACATGAATGGAGAACTAGAGTACACGGCATGATACAACTCGCTCGACTGAGGTGGAACTAATCTTCGACAATGGACACCCGTGTTCAAGACTACTTGGACGACAAGCTGCAATCCGCAGCTGATCTCGATTCGCTCGATTCGTTGTTGGAGAATGTCAGAGAGCAGCAGCTACTTCTCAAGCAACAGGTGAGTTTTGCAGGCTCTCCGAAAAGCAAGATCTCAGACTGACGACAATCACAGCTTGACGATGCCCGAAAAGATCACGCCGAGACGAGAAACCGAGCCGAAAAGACCACACAGTCCATCCACCACAAAGCCACGGCGTTCCAACAGGAGCAACAGGACATCGATCGTCGTCTGCTCATCGTTACCCAATCCGAGACCAGTGACGATGCTGTGCAGAAGTTTGAGAAGAGCATGGAGAGACTGCGGAAGTTGGACATGGCCGCAGGATACGTGGAGCTGTTGAAAGAGGTGGACAATCTGAGGTATGTGGATTGCCATGTTGTGATACAGGACATTGGGTGGAAGCTGATACCCCATGAACAGATCGGAATGCGTTGCACAACTCGGCAAGTCTGACGATCTTGCACTGGAGCCGTATCGAAAATTACAGCAACTCGTGGCCAGCCTGCGACCTCTGCAGGAAGCCGCTGAAGGCGCTGCACCCCACTTGCTCGACCACATCGTTTCCAGTGTTCAGCAGCTACGGCGGACGATTCAGACATCGTTCTCGGAGGACTTCGAGAAGACACTGAAGAAGATGAATTGGCCGAAGCCCAGCGCAGCCGTCCCCCTGGCGCTGCAGCAAGAGTGGGTCGCAAACATTGGGCGACTGCTGGATTTGCAGAAGCACGATCTTGAGGATCGAGAGCACAACATTCGTCGCAGTCCGGAGAACGAGCCTCCTGTACTGCTTCCTTTTGAAGTTCTCGTCCTGCCACTCTCACAGCGCTTCACTTACCACTTCTCCGGAGACAAGCCCACGAATCGTACTGACAAGCCGGAATACTTCTTAACACACACGCTCGATCTCATCTCCACCTACTCCGACTTCATACAAAACAGCGTGCAGCCGATCTTGTTGCGGCACTTCCGGAAGTCAGAGCTTGCCTTCACGCCGGCTTACATTGATGCAACCACTGCATTCATCACCGCGCTCGTACCAATGCTCAAGTCGAAGATCACCAGTTTCGCCTCACAGGTAGCCAATCAGCCGCCTTTATTGAGTCATCTCGTCCAGGAGGTAATACAATTCGACACCACCCTGCAAGAGTCTTACGACTACACACCCAGCTCGCCTTCCATCCCCTGGCGTGGTCTGTCATTCTACCTCCTTGATGCGAACGGCTACTTTCAGCCCTGGCTATCTGCCGAGAAGGACTTTGCACTCTCCCGGTATCACGCCATTGTCGAATCTGCTGAAGCCGGCGAGCTCGACTTCGACGCCGTCAGTGCAGACGCAACAAAACCCACACGAGCAGCGATTCGCGTCAACGACCTCCTGGAAACCATCACCGAACGATATCGCAATCTGTCCAGCTTCAGCCAAAAGGTTCGATTTCTCATCGACATTCAGATTGAAATATTTGACCGCTACCACCGGCGGCTGCAATCCGGCCTCGAAGCCTACCTTGGCATGACTTCCACCGTCGGCCGCACCATGCACGGCCTGACAAAAGAGCAATTCGCCGAACTGCAAGGCGTGCGCGGTCTCGACCGCATCTGTCGCGTCTTTGGCTCCGCTGACTACCTCGAGCGCGCGATGCGGGACTGGAGCGACGACGTCTTCTTCCTTGAGTTATGGGTGGAGCTTGAATATCGCTCCAAGAACGCTATCGGGCAGAACATCGGCAGCTGGCAGGAGGTGCAACAGAAGACTAGCTCCGCCCTTGGCGTCTCGGACACGGACGGCACTCTCCAAGGTGCGCTCTTCGATGAAACGGCAGCCAGCTACCAACGACTTCGAGTTCGCAGCGAATCAATCCTTGTTGACACAATGACCTACGACATCCGCCAGGCTCTCAAGTCTTACGCGAGCATTTCCACTTGGTCTTCGCTCACCTCCTCGCACTCTAATTCTGTCTCCTCCGAACTCGACCCGACACTCACCATACTAGCGGACTACTTTGCCTTCCTACGTCGCGCGCTCGGCAAAGCACCCTTGCGACGGATCAGTCGGCAAATCTGCCATCTCATCCAGACATATGTCTGGGATCATCTGCTCCACGGTTCGAGGACGACGTTCTCCACAGCCGGCGCCACGCAGCTCACGACCGACATGAGAGCGGTGTGCGCTGGCATTGACAAGTACGTTGGGAATGGGCAGGCGCGAGCTGGGATGAGGAAACTGTTGGAGGGCATTACGTTGCTCAGTTTACCCGTTCGCGGCGAGATCGCTCGCAAGCAGACCGCTAAGTCGACTGACTCCAATGGCGAGGATGAGGCGAGTGCATGGGGTGGAGACGAGGATGAAGAAGAGGAATTGGTACAGGGGAAGCAGATGAGTCTGTTCCAGGCTGAGAGGCTGATTTTCATGGATAACGAGGGTGCAAGACATGCGTTGGAGCAACTTGGACTGGAGACTTTGAGCGAGGCGGAGGCCAGGACTGTGCTGGGAAAGAGGGTGGAGGTTGGGAGTTAGACGTAACATGTATGGTCACAGTATTAGAGATGACCGGGAGCGTGAACGCCTTCTTCGCGTTGATGGGAGCATTATGAAAGACGGCAAGTATCAAGTTTACCCATGAGAATCAGCTTGACCTCTTGATCGATAACGTCGGCTTCGTTCTTTGTCGAGATCCGTCGTGTTCGCCATCCTCATGACCGGCTTGTCTCGCCTGAAGCATCGCTCACTCCACGGCGCTGTGGTAGACTGAAACCTGACCGCGGCTTTACGAATCGCATGAGCCGAACAGTGCCGCAGTGGTTTCGCCATGCGAGTCGGCCAACGCGGTGGACAACAGGTGACGTGGCACAACGCTTACAAGCAAGACATGAATGGACACACAGGAGCTTTGCATCAATACAATGTCGATATGAGTGACGTCGCACGAGACTCGCACGTAAGACTAGGGTCAGGAAGGGGGCACTGGCTTGCTAGCCATACGCAAAGACCCCGGAGATGCGTGAACTGCCAGGGATGCTGCCGGTCCGAAGTCCCCATTGCAGTCATATTCGTGAAGGGGCAACAAATGCGTTGGCCCTGGGGGTCTAGCACGTGCTATTCTTGCCAAAAGGAGATACCGCGGCGGGCGGAGGGGGCGGTGATGTCGGAGCGCACGGCCCGGACGATAAGCATTCAAGGGACCAGAGCCAGCAGCAATAGTGTATTCTGAGCTGCATATGCAACCCGGTTCCTGATAGACGATCTCGGTGTCTGGGCCAGGGGCGTGAAGATCAGGCTCCATGGTTCACAGCGCAGCCGGTCAGATGGGAGGCGACTGATGGAACAGCCGCCGGGATGTGTCGGGTCCGAAATTCACACGGCCTTATCTGAGCTGCATGTCTCGAATACTCCGTGCTGGTGGTATCAAGGGGCTGATGTATGCAGGCCCGAGCCGCAATCCGCGATTGGGCGTCTTGATTGCTTTAGCTGCGCGGCTCTAGGACTGTGCTGGCTGCATTTGGTTCTGCAGCTGCATGATCTAGCAGGTCACACATCAGCATACTGTAAAACAACCAGGCGGTGAGCGGAGGGTTCACTGACCTGCATCTTCTTTCCCTCACTCTTCTCCTGGATACCCTTGATGCTCTCTTCGATTCTTTTGCTGTCGAATGGGTCAGCTGGATGAACACCAGGCCACAACGGTACTCCAATACGTACATTTCCTTCTCAATGTACTCCAGTCTTCCCTCCACCGTGCTCTTCGCCTCGGAGGTCTCCTGCTTCAGCAGCACAGGGCCGACGAGCTTGTAGATCTTTGCATCATCATCGAGATCTTTGAACTCCTGCGAAACGGGTGAGTGGATCTGTTCAGGAATTCAGGGATACACATGCAGTCAAACATACTTTCTGCACACTTGCATTCTCCTGCTGCTGGGATTCGAGCTTTTGCCGAGCGGAGATCAGGGTGGTGAGCTCTGGGGTACGTTTGTGAGTAATTGGTTGAGAAGTGTCAGCTGAAGGGTGGATGAACTTGCCGGTCTGCAGACCTTGATACTCGTCGGTCAGGGATTGCATGTGTGCTCGTTGTTCGGCCATGGCGCGGTTGAGACAGACGGGCAGTACTTTTCAGAGCAGACTCGGGTGTTCGATGGAGTTGACAGAAGCTCAGGGCACATGTCAAAGTCAATTGTGGCCTGGCCAAAGGGTAGACCCGGATCTAGGCCGAACGTGGTTAGAGTCCTGCCACTTCCCTTGTTCGACTTTGTTCGACTCGGCCGTAGCTCCGCTTGACAATGCACTCACCAATCTCGATCCATGAGAACACCTGCAAGACCATGTCCCACGACTCGGCCGACCGAGAAATGAAGACATGCCGGTGAAGGCGTCTCCCTGCTCAACGCACAAGCAGCAAGCGACGATGCTTCATGGCGAGACAGCGATGTCTCAGGGATTCGACGTTCCGTGGCATTGGCATAGTCCGTATGTCTCAACCTGCAAAGAGACCTTCTCGCCGCGGGACGAATCTGCAGGAGCGCATATACGCCGGAGCATGCGGAAGGCATCGCGAGGAGCGCTTGCGGCCGGCCTGAACAGTCGATGGCAAACCGGCACCGAGAGCCAGACCACGGCCAGGACTCCGACGAAGGGTTTGAAAGGTTCGATCCTGTCCCTCGCCCGCCTGCAAATATCAAATTGCAGACCGAGAGGCGAGGCCCTGAAAAGGCTAGAACTACATCCAGCCCGAATTGTCAGCAAAGTGCAGTGATCGCAAGCGCACCGCTACAAGGCTGTTCCGATCGAAGTTGGGATCTATGCAGGCCGACCCCAGCGTTCCTGGGTAGGTAAGCGAAACCACCCCCTCGGTGAACACCTCCCGTCACCATGCATACCTGACGTGAGTCTCCAGAACGTTACCAGCACTTTTCTCTTAATGGTGGGGACTATTCCGCTCGATTCCCAAATCCTCCGTCTGCTCAAAACACTCCCTTCAAATCGCCGCGGATCACGAGAATCAGCCAACCCATTGCCATGGCCAAACATCCTTGTGTAGTCGAATTCCGAAGGTCGCTTGCCCGCTTCGAGGCCGCACGGGTCGCGTCGTTACGGGAAGACAACGTTCGTAACGAGTCCGCAAGCCCGACATCAAGCGCTTCCAGATCTTCCAGCGCTTCGTCCCAAGACTCATCAATCAGCCTATCAACTATCGCCGAATCAGCCGCGGAGAGACCCACCAAAAGCGTTGCGAGGCCGATTGAGACTCGCTCGCCAACCTATACGACGAAATCCTCCGAGACACACAGCTCACCGAGCACATCTCCAAGGACGATACCACTCATACGACGTGATTCAGAGCGGAGACTCGGAAAGGATGGACAGGTCAGTCCGTCCCCGCCAAGACTTCAGGAAGTCTCTGACTCTCGGTAGATCTACCACAATTGCTGGAGCTGCGGCTTTCCATTTCCGTCTCGACACGACCGTGACTACTCCAACACTGGCTGTTCCGACTGTGGTGCTCTTGACGAAGAGATGTCCACAACCTCTCATGGGTGACGAGAGGATGAGTCTCCAACCCGCCAATATCATGTCATAATGGGAACGCCGATGCTCTTGCACACAGTTTAATACGACCTTTTTCTTCATCAAGTACACATTTGTTGGGAGTTTGGTGTTGGAGGGAACGCGATTCATATTGGGTTCTGATGAGTTTTGGAAAGACCGGACTTCCTGCCACGGACCCCGGCTGGCACATATTGAACCTGGCTGGCATGGACTCGGCCCGGATGGCACGGTGGAGACCATACGGCTGCACGGACGATGCGAACAGATGCATCTCGACATTCAAGGGCCCAATAGAGACCCTCCGCGCATGACTGTAACCGTCGTGGTGCTAGCCGGCTATGCAGTTACGAGCAACACGAATGAACGATCAATCTTCAATTGCAATTTCCGTTTCGCTGACTGCACTCCATGGCCTGTCTTGAATGAGTATGCACAACTTCTATCTGATCGACTGGGACTGCGCAATTTGAGCAGAGATTTATTCGACAAGACATTTCCGAAGCAAAACTCGATAGGTGCTTGGCCTCGCCGAAGAGTGTTTGGGTCTCACTTGCCAACATACGATGACGAGCTGCGCGTCCCTTGACCGCTTGAAGTTGTTGGCGGTGTACCCACGGTTCCTACTGCATCTATCCTACCGACGACTTTGACTGTGCGACATGTCTCGGAGTCGTTTGGACGGCCAACATTTTGTTGACTCTGCCGTTCCTTGATCCTCACTCTCATCTTGGTTATCAAACCAACTCAATCCGCGGTTCTTTCACCCCATGCCTGAGTCAGTAACAAATTATGCATGGCGCACAGTGTTCCAGTGCACCGTGGTAATGCACCTATCTTTTTCCGCGACAAAGAAACGTTCAGCTGGCAGACCGGCGAGGTGCGGCGTTTGCCACGGATACCTACATGAAGTCGAAACGAGCATTGCAGTAGTCAACCTCCTGATTCGGGAACCTGCTTGATGTCATGAACAAAGAATGCCTCCAAACGTACGCATCCTCCAACTCAGGCGGTCTTCGCCTTGGTGGGTGGAATGTTGATCGCCATCGTCACTAGATCCACCTCCTCAATCGTCTACAGGACAATTGTTCCGACGTCTCGGCCGAAAGATCACAAGGACACCTCGTGCCGGTCATGGAGCGAGTCGCAGAGGGATCCCATCCTCATGGCTTACCGCCATCACCAAATTCCGAAACTTTCTCTCCTAGCTCGGCCTTGCCCCAGCACTACGAGCAGACCCGGGACATGGGCTTTCAAAACATCGCCAGCGATGTTAACCGGCTGATGAAAGAGCGCGCAGCTCTTGATCACAAGACCGTATGGCTCTTCGGACATGCCCAACAGCTGTGCGAGAACCGAGGCAAAGACATCTTTCAACTGGGCGCCGAAAAGCAAGAGCTTTCAAGATCACTGGAGCAAGCGGGCCTCGAAAAGCAACAGCTGTCTAGATTCCTGGAAGAGGCGGCACCGCGGCATCAACAACTCGTGGATGAGCTCGCAAGCTCCAGGCAGCAGGAGGCCGAATTTCGGGAGGCGAATGCTGAGCTGCGTTTGAGGAACGAGCAGCAGCAAGATGATCTCGATCGCCAGGAAGAGCGCCTCATTTCCCTCCAGGAGGAAAAGGATAAATTGGAAGCCGATCTCACGTCGGAGAAGGCGCAAAGCAAGGCCGTACAAGAACAGCTCGCTCTGTTATCGGAGCGCTACGATCGTCTTGCCGAGAATGCAGCGGACTTCAGGGAGACGACTGCAAGTCAGAAAGGAACCATCTCAGATCTCACCGACCAATGCCGCACGCTTCAAGAACAGAACGAAGCCCTGGCCAGCGCCAACGTCGATTTGCGAAAAGAAGAGACAATCGGAAGTCGAGCACTGAAAGAATCCTACGACACGAACGATTCGCTCATGCAGGACATCGCCGCGCGAACCAAACGCGAGGACGAAGATGCCCTGAGGATGGCGAAGCTCCAGCTTGAGATCGACGCACACAAGCCCATCAAGGAAGTGGAAGAAGCCAATCGACAGCTCCAGGAAGAGATCGATGAGCTCCGGCAATACGGCGAAGCCCAGGCCGCCAAATTCTTGCAGAAGGAAGAAGCGCGAGATTGTGAAATGAAGAGTTTGCTCGCGCAGGTGAAAGACCTCAAAGCCCAACGTGCGGACGCTGAGCAGAAGCGAGAGGCGGAGCAGAAACAAGTGACCCACCTCACAGCCAAACTAAAGGAGCAGCAAGTTCAGGCCGACTTGTCCTCTGCCACAAAGGATAAGGACATCGCGATATTGTGCGGGAAACTCAAGCAAGAGAGGTCTGAGAATGAGCGCATCAGAGGGCTTGCCACTGCGATTCACACTCCTGGTGCCGGAGTTCATCGCGGCATGGTGGCACCTCCAATTGACGGAACTGTACACAATCACGGTGAAGCGTCACCGCCGGCGAAGCGGCCGCGCGCGGATCCTGTTCCTCAGGGTGGCTCGTATTGCGGCGGAAGAGGCGATGTGCCACGAGGACCTAAGAGGGGAAGAGGGTGGAACAGAGCTTTTGGTCGCTGAGGAAGAGCTCTGGCGGAGAGGACGGTCAGACACCGCGTCGCCTCCGTGGTCTTGCTCTCATTGCACAGTCCAGCCACTGAGGTGCAAGTCGTGCAGTGCACTTCGAGCAGAGGACGGAGATATAAGAGTGCGTACTTGACCGATGGCCGGTGCGTAACAGCAAGACACAAGGCTTTGCATGTTGTGGGGTAGTCCGGAAATTCAGAACCAAAAGAACAGCTCGTGCCAGTGCCAGTGAGAGAGAACTTGAATGTCGAATGCTTTCATTCCATCCACGTAGTAGACTGCTATCGCCACGGCTCTTTCCCGAAGACATCATCAGGCGCTGTTGTCGACACAGACACGGCGATCGGCGCACGCAGAAGATAACTCCTCCTGGTCCACGTTCATCCACAGCCGGCCAGTCATCAGCTTCCATCGCTGATGTGAGACTTCGTGGCGCCCACCTCCGAGCGATGAAATCTTCTTTCTCGTCGCAAGATCGCTCGATGGACCGGTACACGACACAGAGTCTTCCAGTATGTGGTCGGACTCCTCCAATCTTCCCTGTAACAAAGGACAGTTTCGTTGGCAAACCGGCGAGGCGCGGCGCTTGCTACGGATACCGACATGAAGTTGAAACGAGCTCCGCAGTAGCCAGCCTCGTGTCTCGGTCTCTGCGCACGGTGAAGGCATAATCATAGCTCATGCTTGAGAAAGCAAAGTCTTCAGCTCCCACCTACGTTCGTACCAGCACACTCGGTCTATCGGGCTCCTTCAGCACACCACAGCAGGAGATCCTCTCGCCAACGGACTGAGTTCGCTTCCGCAAACGACATGGAGATCTGCTGCCAATATGACTTGCCACCTTCACCAAGATCCAGTATCAACTCTCCCAATTCTGGTACGCCTGAGCAGACCGAGCCCAGCATAGACCGACGCTGAGACCGAAGGCACATACGGACAGCAAATGAGCCAGGTGGAATCGCGAAGTGCCAACCAAGACAAGGAGATCTTCAATTTTGGAATTACCAACTGGATACTCAGGGGCCCGCTGAAGGAGGCGGAAGAGCAAAATGCGGAAACGCAGAGACTGGATTTGGAGGTGAAAGAGGAGATGAACCGGCTGGAATTCGACCTTGACAATCGGGCGGCTGAAATGGACGCCATGCAATTGCGGACGGATGTCCTCAA
The DNA here is from genome assembly GCA_000223765.2 of Zymoseptoria ardabiliae STIR04_1.1.2. Classification (NCBI taxonomy): domain Eukaryota; kingdom Fungi; phylum Ascomycota; class Dothideomycetes; order Mycosphaerellales; family Mycosphaerellaceae; genus Zymoseptoria; species Zymoseptoria ardabiliae. Next base: position 90,445 of record AFIV01000355.1, read on the forward strand.
GAAGGAGTGGTCCGGACGTGTCGATGAAGTAATGCGCCGCGCCACGGAGGACGCAGAGCAGCACGAAGCAGACATTGCGCTCATCAGAAGCGAATACAGCTCCGAGATCTCTGCCTTGCGCAAATGCGAAACCCAGCTTGTCAGGGAGGTCAAGGCCGTCAAGGAGAGCGCGCGGATGAGGGACGAACCCATTGCTGCTTTGGAGGATGGAGTTAGCGTCTCTCAAAAGATCAATGGGGCTCAATGCTTAAGGATCGAGGCATAGCGCAGCGAAGTGTCATCGGCCGGTGAGAGGTTGAGAGAATGTTCCATCACGAACGCTGCTCCATGCAGGAGGTTGCGGATCGTACCAAGGAGCAAGAAGAGGCTTCATTGACGATAGCCTTGCTGAAGCGGACTCTTGCATCGAACCAAGAGTCGACGATGAAGCTCAATGTGGCCAATCTAGACCTTGAGGGTCAGGTCGTGCAACTCAAAAAGGACTCTGAGGCCCTGTCCGCCCAACGCGAGCAGGACAAGTCAGACCACGGCAAGGAATACAAGGAGCTTCGGAGGAGATTGGGAAGCAGCTGGCCGAGGTCGAGCGATGGATAGGCAAACATGCGGCCGAGCAGAAGATCGTGAGGGAAGCGAACGCCCAGCGAGGAATCGAGCAGGATCGCGCGAGCAGTTTCGAGAGAAAGCGCCGGGGGTCGGAGGCCTTGGTCGAACGCTTGGAGAATAAAGAGAACGACAAGCGTAAGCGTGATGCCGAAGACATCCAAGATACAGCAGCGTTGCCAGCGAAGAAGGTTTGCGCGACGAGCACTGCATTCATGTACCCCGACAGACAGTCGTGAGTGGATGCCAGTCCTGCTCAAGCTATCCCGTCGCTGACTTGCGTGGACCGAGAGACTCATAAAGCATTGTGCCGCTCCTGGAGAAGCTCACGGGGTGCGAGCGATGGAACGTGACAAAGTATGAAAAGACTGCTGTGATGCATAATGCATGCGAAATGCTGAGTGTGAATCGAGGGTGTGAGACAGGACATGGGTGATAAAATTTGCACCGGAATTGTAGAATGATACCAGGCCAATAGATGGAAGAGTTGAATGGTTGACGCTCTCAATGCGTCCACTGTGATACATTGATACGGATATGGGTCGGGAGGCACCGTAGGAACTCGTCGTCGATGTATGGTTCGCTTCCTTCAAGACAGGTATCATCAATGAAAGTCTGGGGTGCCAGGCCAGACAATGTTCATCGCGCTTCGTCCGTGGCGCCGATGTCTCCGAGCGAGAAAGTCCTCCAGGGGGTATGGTGAGCAGCGTGCCGGCGTGGAAGTCCGCTTTCGCTTCCGAAGTCGGATGGGGCGGCTGCGCTGACTTTCTTCAAGTCTTGGCATCGTCGCTTCGAATCCGCGCATAGAATATTTCACTCATAAAACGAGCGACATATGGACCGCCTCGTTTTGCCGCGATTTCCAGACAGGATACAACTCTTTGCGAAGCAACTTGTCCCATGCTCGTGTGTGTCCTTTGGTTGCTGTGACTTCGATCTCAAAAAGTCTGCAGCAATGCATTCATCGCACGTCTTCATTGTCCGACGCATCGATCATGTCCGCCTCCACTGCTCTCCTGCCATTGTCCGTTGTCAAACCCACAGCAGCTTCAGCCTCCTTCTGACTGTACGGTTCTTCCTTCATCTGCTTCACGCGCTTCTTGTGCCGCTTTCCCTTGATGTGCTTGCCGTAGTTCAGCTCCGACTCGAACCATTTGGCGCATTCGGTGCAGTAGAATTGTCCGAAACCTGGCAGATCCTCCGGAGCTTTTGTGTCCTTGTACTGCTGGAGGTGCTTTTGCGATTGGGTGTCGGCGTGGACCTGATCGAGGTCACGCGTGTGTCGTCTCGTCTTCGACTTGCTCTTGGGTCCGCGAATGGCCGGCATGGTGGCAGTGTATGCACGAGCGGAGGTTGAAGTTCCGCGGATGTTTGATGAGGTCTCGTGCACCGCAGCTTGCGCTTCCAAGTCAGTCACTGGGCAGGAAATTGTGAGCCCAAGAAACGCGGGCGATATCGGTATCACGAGCGGCGCTAGGAAAATCTTCGTAGTCTGCAGGCCAGACTGCCCAGCCGAGGATAATACGCTGCCAATCACCGGGCGCGTTCCATCGGCTTACTTAGCAGCGAGCGACATAGCCGGCCGTACACCCGCTTGCTGCTTGCAAGCTCTGTTTCCGCTTGCGATTCGGAGACGTTCTTTCTTTTGCGCCTCACCTCTCCGCTCCCGACCACCACAATTCATGCTTCAGGCCTATTGTTGGACCTGCAAGTGCTCTCACTGAACTCATATATACCAGTCACAGCACCGAGACGACCGTCAGGATGCTGTCCGCCAGAGTCGCAGCCCGCCAGCTGGTATGTATTCTCGATATCGATAGCTGGAGCACCCTTGCCGCGGGGTGTCTACAATCATCATCGCCGGCACCATGTACTGACGAATGCCTCCTCGATAGCCCCGTTTGGGACAGCGGTCCTTTGCTACCGTCAATGACTCCGCCCTCACGAAGAAGGTCGAAATGACCAACTGGGAAAAGGGCCACTACATCAACTACGCCGGCATGAACGAGACCTTGAACATTGTGCGGAAACGCCTGAACAAGCCTCTCACCTACGCCGAGAAGATCCTCTACTCTCACTTGGACGACCCTCACAACCAGGAGCTCGTGCGTGGCAAGAGCTACCTCAAGCTGCGACCCGATCGTGTTGCGTGCCAAGATGCCACTGCTCAGATGGCCATCCTCCAATTCATGAGCGCCGGCATGGACGCCGTGGCAACGCCTTCGACTGTGCACTGCGACCATTTAATTGAGGCGCAGGTCGGCAATGAGAAGGATTTGGCGAGGGCATACGATATCAACAAGGAGGTCTACGACTTCTTGAGCACTTCGTGCGCCAAGTACAACATTGGTTTCTGGAAGCCAGGCTCTGGTATCATCCATCAGATCGTTCTTGAGAACTACGCCTTCCCCGGTGGTCTCATGATCGGTACCGATTCGCACACGCCCAATGCTGGTGGTCTTGGCATGGCCGCCGTGGGTGTTGGTGGTGCCGATGCCGTCGATGTTATGGCCAACCTCCCATGGGAGGTCAAGGCTCCCAAGGTTCTTGGTGTCAGGCTCACCGGCAAGATGAGCGGCTGGACCACTCCAAAGGGTAAGCATTGCTGGGTGTTGAGGCGGAAGCGCAACGGCTGACTTTTGAAAAGACATCATCTGCAAGGTTGCTGGTATTCTCACCGTCAAGGGAGGCACTGGCTCTATCGTCGAGTACCACGGACCAGGTACCAATGGCATCTCCTGCACTGGCATGGCCACCATCTGCAACATGGGGTGAGTTTTGAAACAGCTATCTCCGTTCTCCTGCTCAGACTGCACACTCCAAGCTATTGGTGTGCAAGTCGCGCGGTCCAGTTTGAGCATGATCACGGAGGCAGCACGCCGATTGATCGCCTTCCAGAAATGGTTACTGACTTTTTCAAACAGTGCCGAAATTGGTGCTACCACCTCGCTCTTCCCCTTCAACGATAGGATGTTTGACGTTAGATTTTTTTCCATTCCTTGCGCGCTTGAACGATCGCTAATTCTTCTACTTTTCCGTTCTAGTACCTCGCCGCCACCAAGCGCCAGCACATCGGTGACTTTGCTCGTGGATACGCCGCCGAGCTCCGCGAGGATGAGGGTGCCGAGTACGACGAGCTCATCGAAATCAACCTCAGCGAGTTGGAGCCACACATCAACGGACCGTTCACCCCCGATCTTGCGACACCCATCAGCAAGTTCGCCGAGGCGGTCAAGGAGAACAAGTGGCCGCAAGAGCTGAAGGTTGGTCTGATCGGATCATGCACCAACTCTTCGTACGAGGACATGTCCCGCGCTGCATCCATCGCTCAGGATGCTCTCGACCACGGTATCAAGGCCAAGGCTCTCTTCACCGTCACCCCTGGTTCCGAGCAGATCAGAGCTACCATTGAGCGTGACAACATCCTCAACACCCTCGAATCCTTTGGAGGTCTGGTTCTCGCCAACGCTTGTGGCCCATGTATCGGTACGTTGTCTTGCAGTCAAAAGTCGCTCATGCTTGCAAAATGCTAACGATCCATCAGGCCAGTGGGACCGCCGCGATGTCAAGAAGGGCGAGGCCAACTCGATCATCTGCTCGTACAACCGCAACTTCACCGGACGTAACGATGCCAACCCAGCCACCCACTCCTTCGTTGCCTCTCCCGATATCGTCGTCGCCATGACGCTCGCCGGAGACCTCACCTTCAACCCTCTCACCGACACTTTGAAAGATAAGGATGGCAAGGACTTCAAGCTCAAGGAGCCTACCGGTGACGGTCTGCCCGCCAACGGATATGACCCAGGTCAGGACACATACCAGGCTCCTCCCGCCGACCGCTCCTCCGTCTCTGTCGCTGTCTCTCCTACCTCGGACCGTCTCCAGATCCTCGAGCCCTTTGAGGCCTGGGATGGCAAGGATGCGCTCAACATGCCAATTCTGATCAAGTGCCAGGGCAAGACCACCACCGACCACATCTCCATGGCCGGCCCCTGGTTGAAGTACCGCGGTCACTTGGACAACATTTCGAACAACATGCTTATCGGTGCCATCAACGTTGCCAACGGCGAGGCCAACAAGGTCAAGAACCAGGAGACTGGTGACGTTGACGCTGTCCCTGCCACTGCCCGTGACTACAAGAAGAAGGGCATCAAGTGGGTCGTTATTGGAGACTGGAACTACGGTGAAGGCTCTTCCCGTGAACACGCCGCTCTCGAGCCAAGACATCTTGGCGGTCTTGCCATCATCACCCGTTCGTTCGCCCGTATCCACGAGACCAACTTGAAGAAGCAGGGTATGCTTCCATTGACCTTCACCAACGAGGCCGACTACGAGAAGATCCAGCCCGATGACAAGATCGATCTCATGTGCACTGAGCTCGCCGTTGGCAAGCCTCTTACCATGAGGGTGCACCCAGCAAACGGCGGCAAGGCGTTCGAGATCCCGCTCAGCCATACCTTCAACGAGCCTCAAATCGAGTGGTTCCACAATGGGAGTGCGCTCAACACAATGGCGAAGAAGGCCGCTGGAAAGGCTTGAATGAGATGACATGAGATGAGTGTGAGGGAAAGAAAGGTGGAGAGGACATGCGTGTTCCGATAGTTCGACGATGGAAGTGGACTGAAGTTGGTCTCGTTACTGTTGCTGGGATTAAGCAGAGTGCGGGATGAGCATTGTGCATATTGAATTCGATGGTTCGGCGCGACTGGTAGGGTAGTTTAGTCTGGAGCAGACTGATGTATTACATGATTTTGAGCTTCAAGAAATGATAGACTTCGATTTAGGTGATTGCCTCTTGAGTGTCAGTGCGATTCATTCTTCGACGGGAGGCTTTCAGGTTCCCAACCCGCGCACGTCACGTGATTCATTGGCGGACTGGAAGGAACGCCCTCGCAGCTGCAGAATTCGGTTGCTTGGCATTGTGGACTTCGCTTCATCGGCTTGCACCACGACACATCTGTCATCTTCGCAACCCAAGTCACGCATCACAACCGTCGCAATGGCCAGTATGTTGGACCCGTCAGTGATACTTGCTGGCTCTGCTAACACTCGACAGAATCCAAGAACTCGTCGCAGCACAACCAGTCGAAGAAGAACCACAAGAACGGGTACGAACCCTCTGAAATGATTTCCTCGACCTTTCCACCCGATCTTATCACGAGCATGGCATACATGGAGGAAGAGAATCTGATGGAGGACGACAGCTGACGAAGATATTCACGCAGAATCAAGAAGCCCACGACCCACAGATACCCTTCGCTCAAAGGAACCGACCCCAAGTTCCGACGAAACCACAGACATGCGCTTCACGGAACAATGAAGGCTCTCGTACGTTGAAAACGGCACTGTGCGCAATGACGAGCTGGAGACTGACAACCGCACAGAAGGAGGTCAAGGAGGGCAAGCGTGATGCGGCATAAGCGAATCGCTGGTCAAGAAAGATCTGGAGCACTGAGCGGGCGGATTTCTTCGACGGCTTCATCACGGACTGCTGCCACGGCGGCGGCGCAATACGACGTTCGGACGATGCACTTGCTTTTCGAGCGGCGTTCTCATGAGGGTAGCTGAAATGCAGCCCTGATCTGCCAATTCGCCAACATCCACCATTTTCTCGGCCTCAAAGGAGTGATCCCATTACCGCTGACACTTCCCATCCCTTCCATTCCCGCACCCACTTCCCTCACCCCTCCCTCCCCTGCACCCGGCATATGTGTGTACAGCACCTAGCATTTCTGTGCAACGGTGACTGAAGGAATATCCAAAACTTGCCAAGATTGATCATTGCCATTTCATTACCAAACACGGACGTCGTGTACTCCGTCGACGTTTGTGCATGAAGACGTGGTAACAACTCAGAAAGATGCGCTGGCAGAGCTCAAGAGGCATTTGGAGAGCAAGGTGAGCGCGGCGTGTACTTTGTGCAAGTAGACAGACGGCTGAACGCCGAAGCAAGTCTCATGTATGGGAGCACCGAGCTGGCCCTCTGCAGGACACTCGAGCGTAAGTAGCATTAAGTGTCGATTGTTGGCACATCCATACAATGTCAGATCCTCCAATTCATTTTACATAAATTTCTGTCTCTGTCTGCCATGTCCTGCGCACCTCATGACATCCGTTATCGCGCACACAGTGCGCCTTCCCTTTCGCAAGTGATTATCCAAGAGGGAATCAGCAAGAGCGTTATGTCAACTTCACTCCATCATCCCATCCATCCGAGTGACCTCCTGCTGCGGCATCAATGTACAGTTTTTGAATGACCAGCCGCTCTATTCTCCGACATGGCCGATATACAGCAATGGCGGCGAAAGATCCAACCAGCGAGAAGCCGCACGCCTGCGCCCACTCCTACTACAGATTTCGAAGAGCCTGACGATACGCTCTCGCCAACGACTCCCAAGCTGCGCCTCAAGCCAAAACTGTCATCCTACTTCAATCCGCCGTCGAAATCTGCTCCGCAAGCCGACGACGTGGCCGGCCCACACTTGCCCAAATGGCCATCCGCCCAGCTGTATCCCGACCCGAAGCCCGAAGATGAGATGGACGCAGTGATGTGCCATCTCATGTCGGACCCATTCGTGCATCTCGATGTACACTTCAATGGCTCACTCATGCGCATCTTCGAAGCCTACAATAAGCTGAAGGAGGAGAAACTCTCGATCCAGCAACAACTCGATGCACGTACGGCGACGTGCAAAGCGGTGGCGTCTAAGTTCAACATGGCGGAGAAGGACTGGGAAGATGAGAAGCAAGACTACAAGGATGAAGTGAAGAGATTGGAAGTGCTTCTGGCAAAGGCGAGCAAGAGAGGCGTGGCCGAAGTCACCCTGGCCCGGCAGGACAGCAAACTTCGGCATCGTACTGCTGGTGGCCTGGAGAGAAAAGAGACCATCTTTGAGTTTCTAGAAAAGACGCAACGAATTCAGGATCAGTCTTTCAGCAATCAGAGAGGTAAGTCCGATCAATCCCCTTGGAAACGTCGACTCCTGCTGATATCTCGCAGCCACGATGAAGCCATTGATTCAATCACCGTCCGACCAAGATCGAAAAGTGTCGATGAAGCTGACGCAGAAGAAGTCCATGACCAACATACATGACGACTTGCCCTTTGGCACTCCACCGATAGATATGCGCTTTTCTTTAGGAGAGGCCTCCATACTTGAGAAGCAGGCAGCAAGACAGAGCGGTCGTCGCAGACCTCGCACCGACTCCAGCACGACAGAGGAGTCATTCTCAGCCTCGAGCTGCGCGGATGAATCGCTGCCGGACGATGATCCCACGATCACTGATATTCGGACTAGCACGAATCCTGCCCGGGAAAACGAAGCCGCCATCGAGAACTTCGCAAGCACACTTGCACGCCGTCGCAATGTTGAACCTCCTCGGACAACTACGCCACAGCTGCTGGACCTCTTTCCAAGTCCTCCTGTCCAACATGCAGACCGGACCACAAGCATGCCCAACGCTTTGGGCATCAATATATCGGCGAGCCACTCTGGAGCCTCGACTAAGACCGTGCCTCAACATCCAATTGTCAAACGTTCCACTGTCATGACGCGCGCGTCGGGTTTCCTCCAAAAGTTGAGGCCTCAGCTGAGTGTTGACATATCACCCGTGCTGCAGCGGAGGTTCTCCTTCGAACCTGGAGACGACTTCGCCACCCAGCTCACTCCATCTGAATGCCTCTCGCCGCACATCACGAAGACTCTGCGCAAGAGCGTTTCCTTGTGCACACTACTGGACAATCCGAAGATTGAAGCCATAGAACGCTCTCTCTCGCCAGTTGCTCCCAGTCCAACGACTTCTGCTCCAGTTTCGGAGGGACGATCTCAGTCCCGCATCCCGACCCCAGTCTTGAGGTTCAACGCTCTAGCACGACCAAGACAAGAGCGGGAGGACTCGTCGTCAAGTCTACTCACAGTCATTCAGCATTCGGACGACAACGTGAGAAGCAGCACTTCCCGCGCGAGCTCGGTCTACAGTTCTCCATCTGTGAGCCGCACACCTTCGAGCTACGACGTAAGCTCCATGGCTGGCGGTCTCAAGTCAAAGAGCAGTAATCGACTGCTAGACCACACGATGAGTTTGAGGGGCAGTCCAAGTAGTTTCGCTGTTGCGGCTGCTCGTGCTGCCAACGGCGGGGAGACAGTGAGCCTGTTCGGTCGGTCAGGCGGAGAGCGGCGATCGAGCGCGAAGAGCAGCCATAGCGCGATGTCGATGCGCTCTGATGGCGGTGACCTTCGTCGGGAGAACAGCCGCCCATGCTGATCGCCTTCGCTCGATCTGCGTGGAAATCCGATGCGATGGCTGGAGTGGTTGCTTCGTGACGTTAAAATTACGTTGGCTGGCGCTCCCGAGCGGTATGTTTCGCAACGAACCTTCTCCTGGTTTCGTAATTGTGAGGTATCTCATGTCGAACGCTCGGACCTGACGGGATATGTGCATCAACTGATTTTTGGGGGTGGCTTGCTGAGAAGACTTTCTATCGATCATGATGATGCAGCATGGTGCTTCGCCTTCAGTTTCACCGCTCGCCGTGCTGTGCATGAAGTTTGTGACAAGTGCACGGGTGCACGTGCTGATCAGGCGTAAGGTCTCGCAACGTTCAATATGTGCGCTCAGGACTCAGCTTCGTTGCCGCGCATTCATTGAGACCCAGGACCGCACGAGGTGAGACTCCAATATCGATGCTCGTATCTGAACATGCTTCCACTGGAAAGCAAGGTGCTCCAGATCTCGACTGAGAACGACTGAGATTCCCAGCATCAATCCCGCACTCCTGATGCCGCCATCCTTATCACACCTCGGTGTGGAACATTTCTACGTGGCTTGCGTCCCGCCCTACCGACATGGATGCCAAAGAAAGAAGTCTGTTTCATCGCACCTCTAACACTGCAACAAGAACCGTGCGGGCGTGTGTGGATGCAGGTGTTCAGTGCTCAGTGCCATCATCAGAGCGGGGCAGATGTTCCGAAACTTCTCTCCCCGACATCTGCCGGTCTGAATGACTCTGCTATTCCTTGCAAGTTTCCGGCACGGACAAGGCCCCGCTGAACGATTGGGGCACCTTTCGTCAGCGTTGCAAGGTATAGAGCATCATTCGGGGGGGCAGCTCCGGGTCAGAGTGTGGCGCAGTCTCGGAGAAAACGATAACGTGCCAGCCATTCCGGCGGATGAGGAGACAGCCACGTCGACGAGGCTTGAAAAGGCGCACCGCTGTCTCGGTTGGGAGCACGTTGCGGAGAAGTGTGGACGTGGAGGCAGCCACAAGTTTAGTAAGGCTGGATTCACGCCACGATTGGGCCTGAAGCTAGGTCGGGTGCAAAAGATCTTCAGCAGAAGATACCGCGTTCGACTGAGATCAGCGCCAGGTCCAGGTCAGATGGACAGGGAGGATGGGAACACACTGCAGGACCGCGTCAGCTCTCCGTCGTGCGTGCTCCGATTGTGGGCCCGGGAGACACGCCCGACCACCGCGTGAGTTGTGCATGATGATGGAGCACAAGACAAAGCTCTCAAGCGAGGAAAAGCGGAGAACGACTGCGCCACATCTCACTCGCCACACTCTTGCTCCTCCTTGTGTGCATGCCCATGCATGCACATTCATCATCGACACTCGTCGTGGGACCGTCAGCCTCGACTTTTCGGCTGAACGCTCCGACGACGCCACAGCCAAATGAACGCACGACGATGCGTTCAAATGGCCCAGGCATGGCTATCGATATTGCATTGTGATGAGAGGGACATGGCAGTCCCGCTTCGATGAGGGCTCTGCGGACCGATCTGTTTCGGCTATGCTCCATCGCACTAATTCGTTCGCGACTATACTTGCCATTCCTTCTGGTCTTGCACGGCACAACGGAACACGGCTCACGGGTCTTGGTGTTCGGCGTTGTCGTGAGGAGTGCATGCGTTCATTACTCACGTTGCGCGGTACCTCGTCTCACTTGAGCGGGAGGAGAGGGCTACTCGGATGCATCGGATGGTTTGGACCTAAGGCGTGCGGTTATGTTATAGACACTGGAATAGCCGTACAAGTAACATGGCTGATCACCTTATCGACGAGGCCATGGACGCATACTGAGGCGTACGGATAAGCTGGCCAACCACCTCATCGACGAGGACGGGTACCATATCCGGACACTCCAGTAGCCGTACAAGTAAGCTGACCGGCCGCCTTCTTAACACGGACAGATACCGTATCTGGACGCTTCAATAGCCGTGCAGGTAACTTCATCGGCCGCCTTGTTAACACGGACAGGTACAATAGCCGTACAGGTAATTGGACCGACCGGTACACTGACAAGATCGTCGTCCGCTGGACAGTACTGGCATCGGCACCGAAGAACTGAAGATCCTGTACGAATGGGCACAGTAGTATTGTAACCAGGCCTTCCTCGATCGTGTATGGTTGAGGATGGAAATTCGCATTTGCGGAGCTCGAATCGGCGCGCACATAGCGAAGCGAACATACTAAAAGGCTTGGGTTTGTTTCACGTTGAAAGCCAACGGCAACTTTTCCGAACGACAGAGAAAAGAAGGGCCGTGGTCGGGATGTGCCATTTGCAACAACACAAGAGTGGAGTGCAATATGGACAGTATATGTCAAATGAAGACATCATTACAGTGGCTCAAATTCGCTCACTTGTGCTGCTCACGCTCACGCACGCGCTTCTGTGGCTAGCCGTCGACGGTCGCACCGCGCACCAGGCAGACGGATAGAAACGTACCGGGTTGACCCTTTGATTGCGGCAGGGCGGTCTGATGAGGAAAGCTGTGATGCGAAGCGAACAGCACGGCACCGACGACTGACACAAGCGACAACGAACCACAACGTGGCACTTACGACGACGATGGTGTCGAAGTGGATCGAATGGATGTCAAGGGGAGAACACTACCGCCATGTACCGGCTGCTTACTCGTGGCTGCTTTGCCACACTTCTGACCCTTTCGGTTGGGTCATCACCGCCACAGCTGCTTTTTCTCTCCTTCGCGTTGCATGTGGGTCGATCTGCGTTCGGGACAGGGTTGACCACGCTGTCGTCGGAGCGCCCTCAGACTCTCTCCTCTCTGGGCGAATGGCCTTTACGCGGGTGATGATACTCGCTCCCTGCATACAAGCCTAGATTTGTGGCGGAGACCGCTGCAGATGCTGTCAGCACTAGACGTGCAGCAGCCATCTCGATGATACGACGATCTTGCTATCGCTATCGTTTGGTGAAAAGTACGACAGTCGGATTGAGTTGCATTCGCTCATAACGCTATGGAAGGAAAGTCGAAACGCACTTCCGTTCCTTCCCGTGACGTTCTCTTGTGGAGACAGCAAGCGGCACGAGAGCGGAGTATGCTGCCTCCGTTCGGAACGAGAGAGGAGTCGAGCCACAGCTCGCTCACGCTAGAGATGCATGTATCTTCCTCTAGCGTTCAGTCCAAAGGATGAGTGAGTTCGCTTGAGATCGCTCTGGACTTTTCGACGCCACGCACGACGCCACAGGTGTGGCGCAGCTCATTCGCTTGCATCTCTGATCTCTCTGATTCTCTGATCGGGCGCGCGTCCGTACGATGGGAACAGCGTTATTGGTACGGCGGTAACGAAATAGGCAGGAGCGATGCTCATCGGCCGTATCCACAGCGGTAAGAGCCTGAGGAGTCCGAGCACCGCAAGCGAGCAGGGATGGCAATAGTCCTTCCATTCCGTGTGTTTCTATCGTCTAAGCACCTCTAGAGGTGCTTGGCTCGAGAGGTGTGTGGAGTACTGTAGTGGGAAACAACGCATGGTCACGAAAAGAGCGCTAAGGAAATCCCCTGCAATCCACCCACTGTTCTTATTTCTCATCAGCCCCCCGCCCGATGTGGCTTGAACTCATCTCCGACCGGTTTCACACTCACACCTCACAGCTCCGTCGACGTTGTCATCTTTCTCCACTACCGCAACACTGCTCTCCTCCCGACGACGCTGCATTATTGCGTCCTGACCGACCTTCGTTTCCCGCATGCTCCCTCCTCCTCTCTCTGGTCGAGCGTAACTGCTACGCTGTCCTTCTGCCGAACATGTTTCGAAACAGGTGAGCTGCCCCAGAATTCCCAGGGCCTGCCCGACGAGAGGCCGCGAGAGCAGCAAGCCTCACACACTGCCACAAAGATCGACCTGGATCACGAAACTCTATCAACAATACACACCTCACCACGACACGTCCATACTGACTCCATCATCATAGGAGAACATCGCAGAAACCCAGCGACGAGCTGTACAAGAACTTCAAGGCCAATTTTCCGGCGCTGGGCGCGAGCACGTCTCCCACCTCCTCGGCGCCCGGACCCGCGCCTGCAATCCTCACCGACCCTCTCGACGCACCACTCCATCCCCGGTAGGGCATTCCCTGTCATAACTATTCTGATCAGCACATATTATTGCGTGGCAAACGCCGCAGCACACTGTTCGCTTGGCTGACACGGCTCACAGCTCTCTCGACGACCCTCCGCGCGATGTCAAAGATGCCGACCCCACTCCCACCGGTTCCAATGAACCGTGGACTTTTGGCACCTCTGGACTGACACCTTCCATCATGGACCCCAACAACCACAGCTTCAACATGTTCACCAACCAGATGCCAGGCTACTACACGCCGACGCCTGGCGGCACAAACACCATCTACCACAGCCAAGCGGGCGACTTGCACACACCCAATGCATTCAGTGGAATGGGCTTGGGCACACCTCTTTCAATGCCAACATCCGATGGCGCTCTGCATGCCGGTCAGCAGAACACCGCCTTTCACTTCCAGGCTGCGCTACCGCAACACATCCAACCGCAGCAATTCCACAATGTCAACCCATTCCAGATGCACCAGCAGCAGGGCTTCCCACCGCAACACTTCTCACATCAGCCATCGTTCGAAGGCATGGAGGGTCCGATTGGAGAGTCGCCGGTCGACGACATGGGCATGAGCATGGACATGCAACATCATCACCAACCCTCGGATTTGATGTTCCACCCGTCCGCCATGCACACCTCCATGCAACCACCACCGATGCACCCGTCCGCGGAGAAGTCAGTGTTGCGCGGACTGAAGAAGTGGGAGTCCTCGCTGACTGGTGACAGATTTCGATATCACGCCACGTTGAATGCACCTACCGCGATGATTAAACACGCCGATGAGATCCCAATCACATATCTCAACAAAGGTCAAGCGTATACTCTCAATGTGGTCGATACCCAGGTTCAGCACATCATGCCCGGGATGAAGTATCGAACGTTCGTACGCGTATCCTTTGAGGATGAGCAGCAACGACAAAAGCCGGCCGCATGCTGGCAACTCTGGAAGGAGGGCCGCGGCACGAACGAAGCACATCAACGCGGAGGTCGACTCCAAGCTGTCGAATACGTCGACCCTGGTCAACTCTGCGGAGCCGACGATCCTGGAAAACCGAAACTCGAGCTCGAGTGTGCATCTTTCGATGGCTTCTGCGTGACTTGGACGCCAGCGCCGGGGGCTGCTGAGTGCCCGATATCAGTCCGCTTCAACTTTCTGTCCACCGACTTTAGCCACTCCAAGGGTGTCAAAGGCATTCCCGTGAGGCTGTGCGCGAAGACCGAGATGATTGAGGATCCTTCCGGCAATGCATCAAAGGTGCAAGAGTCAGAAGTCTGCTACTGCAAAGTCAAGCTCTTCCGCGACCACGGCGCCGAGCGCAAGCTATCGAATGATGTCGCGCACGTCAAGAAGACGATCGACAAGCTGAACCAACAAATCGCACAAATCGAATCCGGTATGAGGGATATGGGCAAGCGAAAACGAAGCGGCTCGTTGGCAAAGGGAATGGAACGACCTGCAAAGGTGCCCAAACACCGACGAACATGGTCGATGAACTCTGCAGCGTCGAATTCGGGTAGAGGCAGCGCCGAGGATGACATGCATATGAAGTTGATGACACTTCAAGACATGTTCACATCGACACGGCCGGCGAGCATCCTGTACTTGCGCGGCGACGACTGCGACGATCCGGATGCGTATCCAGTCAAGCTCACAGGCGAGACGCAGGACCTGCTTCGGAATGACTCCGTGGAACTTGCAGCAAGTTGGGATAAGCAAAGTGAGACTGGACCTTCTTCTGGTGCCGTTTCGCCGACTCCGAGTTCCAATTCATTCCTTGGAAGCAAAAAGGAGACGTACTTGCAGCAACCTACTCCGATCGGCGGGCCATCTCGCGAGAACTCGAATGAGTGGAGGAACAATCCCCAGACAGCGACCCTGGATATTCCATCCTCAATACCGGAGCAGCTTCAGAGCCCACCCGACAACCTTCCCACCAAGGTGCAGATCAAGTCGCCCTCATCTGGCGAACTCTCCGGCTGGATCGAAGCGATGGGTGTCGACCACGGATACCAAGCACCACCCGAGCGACCTGTCAAGCCAGTTGCTTCGTTCTTCGTGCAACCACGCATCGCCGGCCAAACACCATCGGACAACTTTCATCGTGCGATCTACCTAATGAACCGCACTCTCAAAGACTTCACCAACGCTCTCGCGACGAAGTGCAACATCGAACCCACCCAGATTCTCCGAACCTACCGCATCAACCGCGACGGCCTCCATATCCTCTTCGACGACGAGTGCATCCGCGAAATCCCCGAAGGTCAAGACATGACTGCCGAATTCTCCGAAATCAAAGCCGACACACCGATCAAGACGAAGCGCGAATGGAACGCCGCGGCCATGGACATGCAGTGCGACGGCGACATCGTCCTCGCAGAAAACGTCAACAGCACCGGATACGAATTGAAACTGCTATTTTGAGGAGCGCTGGACTATTGAGGCCAACAGAGCCACTCACACTCGTTTGATCTCACGACCATGACGAACAACGATACGTAATGTACACATTTCGGTGCCTGAAAAAGAACGTGTACCGAAGGAAATGAACGGCCGAACGAACGAAAGAGACAGAAGGAACAGGCAGCGAAATGTAGTGTACATGGGATACGGCAACGAGGGAAAGATATCGTGCTCTCCGAGAGCACAAAGATACCACGCAGGCCTCTGATATCGGGTCTTGTTTTCGTTTCTTCTAAATCTTTCCTTTTTTGATTATCTATTTTCGATGATACCCAACCAATTTGCGAGGGCAATTCGGATTTTGCCAGAGGGTTATGTATGGGATGGAAACATGAACATGAGATGAGCTCCACTGCCAGCGGCGTGGATGGGAGAGATTTCACCTATGATGGCTTCAGAATGGATAACGCATACGAAATGGACAGACGATTGTTCTCCTCTTTGATCTTGATCACGAGTCTGGTCTTCGACGTGCGCTCGGAGTGCTCCTATGATCAGAGCTTAGAGGAGGACTTGATGAACTATGGAGGAAAATGCCGCGGAGGACGGGCGGTCCGTGGATGTTTGGAGCGGTGTGTGGATGAACGCGAGCTTCTAGATCACAGACAGCTGACAGCAGAGCAATAATGGCAAAAGTCGGTCGACGAGAGGTACAACGGGCACGATACACGAATGCATCCGCAAACGTCTACAACGACTTTTTTTTACTTTTTCATTCCTCAAGACCTTCAATCACTGTATCCAACAGACCTACGGTATCAAGGGTGAATGCAATGCATCAAATTCCAACGCTCCGTCTCCACGTGAGAGAGAGCGCGCGCGCGCGATCACACCATGCGGCTGCTGCATCATGCACCTCCCCTCGTGATCTCGCATCCGTGTACCACCGTAACTCCACCCGCGAAACGTTCCAGCCCCTTCTTGCTGAAATCTCCGACTTATCCGTGGACCCTCTCGTCAACGAGTCCAATCTCATCATGGAGCTTCCCAATGAACACGAGCGTCCGGGCGGGCGAGATGAAATGGACGGGAAGAGCTCTCTGCGGCAGAGGCTCCCGCGCGGGGATGTTCGCTGTTTGGGGGCCTTTGGGCATGGGGTCTGAAACTGCCGTCGGGGGCGAATTTGGAGTTGATGTACGGGGAGATTTGTTCGTGTCGCTTCCCGTGTTGCTTCAACGATCGGAGGTATGACTCTGAGCGGAGTCTGCGAATCGAGCGGCAAGCGATCGATTGTCCAGTCAAGTTCGTGGCTCACTCATCGCGATGTCTACCGCATGCCTCTCATCGTGAAGTTTTCAAAGGACCATGCGGTGGGGTCGGAGACTTGATGTGTCGCGCCACACAACCCTTGTACCGGCTCACGCGCCATCTCGACCTGAAACACCAGCGCGGAGAAAATATACATGCATGCATGTGAGAAAGAGACGGACGCCACGGATGTGAGGCTTCAAGTTTCGAAGGGTGAGTTGGAGGTCCAGCCTTTTGCTTTTTCCTTTTTTTTTTTCCACGATATGCGTTGTTCTCGCAAGGGGGATCTTTTGGGGAGGGATGGCTTGTCATCGAGCTCGTGTTCTCGTCATCACCTCTCACACGGCAACACTTGGACGACTCTCATCGAGGCTACCGACGTGGAACCACCGGGGAACCATGGCATCGTGATCGCTTCCGATCTGAGGAACGCTGACGAGCGAGGCTGGGCTGGACGAGACTGGACACGTACAGAGACTTGTCGCTGGACGTTCTTCCTTGTGGCTCGATCTCTCGCTTGCTACATGCTGTGCGCTGGGCTTTTGCTGTGCTGTACGCATCGGAGTGTGGCGGGCGCCCTGTCTTGTGCGTCTAGTTGTCTGCGGTCGCATGCACGTCCGCGCGGAGTGCGCGATGGGATGTTCGGATCGTGGCGAATGCAGGCCCGAGGAGAATCAGGAGAAGTCTTCTTCGAGGTTTGCGTCTAGTTGGGTCCTGTCTTGCCCACTGCCGTTGCTTCAGTGGCCGACTGCAATGCGGAGTCGGCGTTGCTGAGTATGGTTGAAGCCTCTTACTTACTTTATTTCCCAGAGTTGACCCTGATCAGAACGGCTCTCTCATCGCATCGAGGTCGTCGACAGTAGATGAGCGTTGGCTCTTTCCTGACACAGACCGAGACCTGTCGTCAATGTGAACATCAAATTGAACGGCGTTACTGCGGTGGCCTGAACAGAGACCGTCCATTCCCTGACGGCTGGCGGGGTCCTTTTTCCAAAACATCAGCAGTAATGCCCAACTTGTGCGAATCATCTCGAGATGAGCAACTTGTGCATCGGCCCACCGACCGCAATCATTGGATCCTGGGAGGATTCTGTGTTGATGATGTACAGCGTGGCTTTACGTGGGCGTCCAATGATCTCTTCATGCATATCCAGTCTGGTAGGACGGCCAAATAAGCGTACAAGTAGGCGTACAAATGACTTGGCAGAACAGCTGTATAGGCGTACATGTAAGCGTACGGGTGACATAGGGAGACGTCCACATGATCGTACACATGCGCGCGTACGGTGAGGTTGACATCAAATCCCTCTTTGCGTACTGCCTGTCTTCTGACGTCCCCTTCGGCATCTCGAGATGCCGGCCAACTGGTGAGCAAATACGATCGACCCTCAGAGCTGCTGCTGCGCCACACTGAACGCGCCATACGGCCACTTCCCGGCGTATTGCGTTCAGCTAAGACAACTCTGGCGAAAATGATTGCCAGAGCATCTTGGACCGCAACGTGGGATGTCCCTGTTCCGCGAGGGGATCTCCGGACATTGCAGGGATGGCAAGTCCCGCAGACCGGGTAACAGAATTGGATCGCGATGTTTCGCATGGACGGGACTTTGGATGAAGACTGTTTGTGCCACTGTGGTCCGTCTTGTTCCCAAGACCAGGTGAATTCGGCGGTCGCCGTGGAGAGTGTGGTACTCTCCGAGTGATAGTCAAGCAAAGGCCTGGAACAGGAACTATCACCGGCACTAAATGTCCATTCCAACAGTCTCTGTCCCCTTGGCAAATCCTCCGCGGGGTGTGACTGTTGTCCCGTCCAATCCCATGTACGAGGTGACCTTCGAAAGAGGAAGCTTCCGTCTTGAAACGAAGCTCGCACCGACGAACCCCATGACCCTCTTAGTCTGCAACCTTGGGTGCACTGCCACGCGCCACTTTCCGTCTAGACTTTGACGGAAAAGAGGGCAAGAATAATCGACTCAAGGGTGAACCTTGATCGCAAGCGAGCCGTGGGACATCGAAGTCAAAATCACTAGCCACCACAAATACCGCCACATGGAGGGCGCCACGTCGTGAGAGGCTTGTAACGAGGCAAGGGCGCAAGGCGGAGTCAACGACATTCGTCTTCTGGGCGCTGTCGAATGTTGCTGCGACGTGTTCTTCCTTGAAGCATGACAAGACTGAGTCTCTTATGGTCTGCCTGTACAGTTCGAGTGAGCTCAGATGGCCGGATCTCGATCATCCACAAATCGACATGCGGCACTGCAGTCAGGGGTCTTTTCGGAGTCGCCGACGTTGCACGCATGTCGATCACATTCGCTCGGTGATGTCGTTCGTGTCAGCCACGGGTCAGGAACGATTGCTGGATCTTCTCCTGGACATCGAGCCACAGTGGATGCAGAGAAATGCAGCAGTCAAGTGGTGGGCCTTGACAGGATCGTTCGATGTTGCCGGGCTTCGATCAACAAATCCACAGGCTGACTGTGACACTTCTGCGAAGTGGACTATATGGCCATTGAGTTTCAACAGCCGTCTGCTTCTGCCATAGCCAGTTTTCCCGTTTGATGGCTCGACCCGGAATACGTTGTGCGTTAGGGTTAGGGTTGGGGTATGAGGACGCAGCTTGGTACACTCCCTCTCTTCCGACTTAGTCAAGAAAACGACAGAAGCCGCTTGCAACTTATTACGGGGCCATCTGGAGAACAGACCATCAAATGGTGGTCGCAAGGCTTCCTCTGATCAACCTTGTCGCTGCAGTGCCGTGAAATCTGCCAGTGTTGATGGTGATGGACAATTCGGACGCTCTTCAAGGCGAAACTATTGACGACTAGCCTGGCCCACGGCAGCTCCTCGAAAAGATTCCAATCCCGAGAGCGTGATCTGGCACTCACAAGGAAGTGCAAAGGACACGTCGTCCGAGCCAGCAGCCTGGATCATTGGAAGATCTCTCAGCATGTACACGCCGAAGGGAACATATCTGCTTGGTTTGTCGATTCCGTGCATGTCGATGGCCTCTGACACCCGCTCTCTGACACAAAAGCACTTACCAATGTATCGCTTCAACGGCTTGAACGCATCTGACGTCCAGAAAGGCAGCGACAACGACTGAGCTGAGCCACGGAGACATACTCGGACGTCAGCGCATTCAGAAGCCGCAGTTCCAAAAACGAAACGGATGCTGTGCTATTTCGTGTGGTCGAGAAAGTCAGATGCTGGGTATCATAGATTATATATATGCATCTGATCCGCGCAGTGTCACCCTTCCGACTTCGACGACCCATCCGACGGATCCACCCACGACCAAGGCGTGACTTTCTTGATCGTAAATCCCTCCCTCATCGAGCCAGGAACAACATCGTTCAGCACGATTCTGACCTTGTTGGCCTGTTATTTGCCCTTTGCAGTCCTTGTCAAGACTGGCGTTTTCGGTCGCTGTTGCAGCTTCCGGACTATCTCGTCCGAGGGAGCATGATGCTCGGTCGGTAAGCTCGCAGCCGTGGGAGTAGCAGCGCCTGCAAGAGTCAAGACCGGTTGGTAGTTTGCTTCGACGGGCTTCATTGATGGCTGCGTAGCTGCGCCCTCGTAGCCTAAGCCGCTTCGGGCACGAGCGATGGGTTGCTCATCAGAGGGTGGGATATCGCAGATTGAGATCTCGGCATCGGCTGTGTCATG
Organism: Zymoseptoria ardabiliae STIR04_1.1.2; assembly: GCA_000223765.2. Lineage (NCBI taxonomy): Eukaryota > Fungi > Ascomycota > Dothideomycetes > Mycosphaerellales > Mycosphaerellaceae > Zymoseptoria > Zymoseptoria ardabiliae. The sequence continues at coordinate 110,793 of AFIV01000355.1, forward strand.
CCTTGACGGCGAGGCTTCCAGACGCTGTGCGGCTGTGCTGTCGACCGCAGCATCGGTCGGCTCGGGTGCGGAAGCTGATGTGGAAGAAGTGTTTGTTGTCCCATCATCTCCATGCTTGTCGAGTGGCTCGAACGCAAAGTCGGCTGCAGAATCGTGCGTGGGAGCGAGCGGTTGAAACGGCATGAGCGTGGTAGGAGAGATGTCCAGCTTGATCTCAAGGTTCGCTCCCGTGACAGGTTCTTTCAGACGCCGTTTCGCCGCTGCCTCAGCCGCAGCGGATTTGTCGTACGACCGATCGTAGGCGCGCAAGCGTTTTCTGCCTCTGCTCCACAGTTTCACTGTTCCCAGGAGCCATTTCTGATCGCCATTGACCCTCCTCCCCATCTTCCCCTCGACCAAATAACGCACGCCTTCGATACCCGTCTTCAATGTCTTGTAATTCCATGTCGTATAAACCGCACGATCGAGTGCTCGAGCGACCTCTTCTCCCTCGACTCGCTTGACCAAATCGTAAATGTACTTGAATTTCGTCGATCCTGGGCGCTGACGATCACGAAGAGGACGAACCACACCCGCCGTGACCATGGCGCGTGTCATGACGGTGCTGATGCCTGCGCCGCGGTCGCTCAAAAAGCGGTAGCATTCCCAGACTCGACGAAATGCCACGCGATCGTCGAGAGTCTTGGACAACGCAAACTTCCAAGCAACGAGATTGACGAGCTCGATGTGCTCTGGCACGAGACTCAAGTTGTACTTGTTCCTAGCGGACGGTTCAAGGTAATCCGGAGGAGCCTGGCGCCGCAAGATTTTCCAGATATTGGCCGAGTGCCCGATGCCGTCAGCAGCAAGCTTGAGCGGCAGCTCGTAGCAGTGACTGAGAGGTAGATTCGGAACGTACGTGAAGACGCGGTACGCAAGCAATGGCTGATCGATTTTCAAGAAGTGGTGGACCAGACGTTGAGCAAACTGCACGTCGACTTTAAGGAAGTGACGGTACCAGAAGTGGCGGAAGAACTTGAAGGTAGTCTCTGGTCGTTTGTGGTGGAAGATCTTGAAGACGTCTTGTGCAAGGCCTGTGAGCGGAACGCTGTGCTGGTTGAGGATGATGAAGAGATCGATGAGTGGGTTGTTCTGGCGGATGGGTCTTTGTCGCATCGAGACTTTGACCCTTCTTCGTCGCTCCATGGCTTCCCGGAGGACTGGTGGCGATGGAGGGTCGAATATTTTTGCTTCCATGAAGGGGTACGTGGCGTCCGCTGTGCCTGTCTTTGAAGCACCGCTTTCCCCTGACAGAATGTGTGGAACCCAGTGAGCCAGCAGTATTCGTGAGAGATCGGTGTAGCTCAGCGATGCGAGATGAACGCCGAGCGGAGCAGGACTCTTGTAAATGTGTGCAAGCTCGCGATACACGTCCCGCCAGGTCTTGCTCGTATATACATAGAATGGGCGCGGATTGGCTTCCATCAAGCATTGCAGCCAGAACAGAATCGGTGTGGGAGCGGGCGTGAGCGGATCCGGTTGGAGATGGTCCAATAGCATTCGTGTGGCTGAACGACATGTCTCTCGCAGATCGCGTTGGCCTTCTGTGTGCCCAAACGGGTGGGCCAGAATCTCGCTGATGTGTCTTGAATTTTGATGTACTGCCATGTAGGCAAGGACCTTCGCAACTTCGCGATTGCTCAAAGTCTGCGATTGAAGCCTTCCAGAGATGGTGTCATACAGCTGTTGCTCGTCCACGGAACGATATCCGATCCAGTCCATCATTCTGTCGATATTGTGCGCCGCGGGTTCGTCTGCAGTAGATTCGAGGAATGTCGTAACGTCCGTCATGTCGATCGCTGGTACCGCTCCAGTGCTGTTCTTCCCGGCTAGCAATGCCTCAAATGATTTTCTGCTCTCTTCCACTGGATCGATCTCCACATGCTGAGATACGTCCAGAAAGTCCTCCCAAACAACCTCTTTCCTCCTCGGTGCTCCGCCCGGCCAACCATACTTCCACAAAGTGTCCCTCTCACGCACTGTAACTTCTTGTGTCCCTGTCTCGACCGGCGGCTCGTACTTCCAGCTCTTCTCAAAGTCCTGCGTTCTCGACGTCCCGAATCCGCTCAGTCCGAAGAGTGATCCCAAATCAGGTCCTGGCGAAGGACTGGTGGCATGCGACACAAGCCCCATTCGCCTCTTCGCCGACCTGCGACGAGCTTCCAGCGGTCCGGGGACATTGCTGCCGTATCTGCGACTTTCACTGTTCGCTGCCTTGCTCAGTTGTGAAGAGAGCTTCGGCGCCGACACCGATGACACGGCTCCTGTGAGTCTTCTCGCTGGCCTCCCACGAGCTTCCAGTGATCCAGGGATATTGCTGCCGTGTCGTTTAGCTCCGACCAATGCACGAGTAAAGCGATTGAAAGCGTCCGCAAGCACTTCGTCGGTGATCCAGAGGCATTGCGCGGGATTCTGTACCAATGGCCGGCACACCCGCGCGGTTCGACATGGCATCACACACGCGGAGTCGAGGGCATTGGTCGAAGAAGCATTGAAGTGAATGTTGTATTCTGTGGTCCTGGGGTCCTTGGAGCTTGGAGGAGCTTCGCCGCGGAAGTCTCGAGGCTTGGCGGGGCGGACAATGTCTCTACGGCAAAGTTCATCGAGGTGCGATTGAACGACTTCATCACCAGATATCACCACAATGATAATAAGAGCGCCTCTACGGCTGCGGCATGGTAGAAGGACCCCTCAAATCAACCCATCAACACATCCCACTAACCTCACCTCCCAGGCCGCATCGCCCTCCCGAAATCCTCTCCTCGTCTCCTCCACCCATCCACCCGCCGCTTCAACTCCTCCCTCGAAACCGACACACCCACCTCCAGCGTCGTCGGCGTCCCAACCTTCATCGACCCCTCCTCCTCCCTTCCCGCCACATCCCGTCCGGACTCCCTCCCCGCCGTGCCCATCAACGACCCCAACCACCCCGTCGCCCTCGACTACGCCTTCTTCCAACACCAAAAGTCCGCCCTCGCCGGCACCGGCAGCGTCCTCTCCCCGCACTACAAACCCTACCAACTCCTCTCCAACCCCCCTTACCCTCGGGACATCACCCTCGAACTCCTCATCGCTTCGCAATCACACCTCGGCCACGCGACCAGTTTATGGAATCCCGCGAATTCGAGGTACATTTTCGGCGTGCGGGATGGGGTGCACATCATCAGTCCGGACGTGACCGCATCGCATCTGCGCCGAGCGTGTAAAATCGTGTCTGGAGTGACGGAACGGGGAGGATTGGTGTTATTCGTGGGGACGAGGGAGGGACATGCGAGAGCGGTTGTCAAGGCGGCGGGGATGGCGAAGGCGTGTCATTTGTTCACAAAGTGGATTCCCGGGACTATTACCAATGGACAGCAGATTCTCGGCGGGTGTGCGAAGAAGGTGGTCAACGAGTTGGATCAGGAGGTGCAAGGGTTTGAGTCGCAGCTGGGGAGTAAAGCCGCGTTGAAGCCGGATTTGGTGGTTTGTTTGAACCCGTTGGAGAATTACATCCTCTTACACGAGTGTGGACTGAACAATATCCCCACCATCGGCATCATCGACACGGACGCCAACCCGACGTGGGTGACATATCCCATCCCCGCCAACGACGACTCGCTGCGATGCGTACAAGTCGTAGCCGGTGTACTAGGCCGCGCAGGGCAAGAAGGGCAGGAAACGAGGGCACGACTAGCGAGACGAGGCATCGTCTCTTACTCCGCCACGCATGGACTGGAACCACCCGCGCGACCCGAGCAACCCAGATCTCGACAGCCCTCCCGCCGACAGCAACACCTCAACGCACCCATCGCCGCAGCTGAGGAATCCACCCTCGACGAACCAAATTACGACTCCGACCTCGTCGGCGTGTCGGTCGCCCAACACGAAGAAGATCAGCGCCTCCTCGATCAAGCGGAGCAAACCCTTTTGGAAACCGATGGTGGTGCCGAATTCGCCGAGCCAGCAGAATCCCCTCTATCATCCTCCTCCATCGAAGAATCCTCCACCTCATCTTCCGCCGCGCAAGACGAACTCCTCGTCGACGATGAAGATGAGGTTGAGTTGGAAAGGGAAAACCACCTCCACACCAACCCCGACGAGGATCTCAATTCTCTCGACGCATCCCTTACCAATGAAAACTTCCCCACTCCTTCATCCGCAACGGAGGGAAGGGGAGGTGAGGAATATGATCCCACCGAAGACCTAGCGCAATTCGGAACACAAATCGAAGCGGAGAGGGAACGGATCGCTTTCGAATCGCAGGCGAAGCAGGATGGAGAGGAGGGGGATGTGATGGATCAAGTGGAGGATGTGGCGGAGGAGTTGGGGGAGGCGCAGGAGGTGGACGGTCAAGGTCAAGGTCCAGTGCGGGATGAGGTCAAGGTCGCGGAGGAGGAAGATGGACAGCGGGAGGAGGAGATGGAGGATCCGGCGGTTGATAGGACGAAGTTGGAGGAGGAGGAGTCGGTTGATGGGAAGGAAGAAGAGGGGGAGGAGGGGAAGAAGCGCGAGTGAGTATAGGTAGCCGTGGCGCGCACGTATCATATGTACAAAAAAAAAAAAAAAAGGGCTTCCCAACATACGAGGAGACAACGAAATGAAAGCGCACGAGGACTTTTTGCGTGTGGAGGAAAAATCGCACTTCGTTCCACCGCTGTTTGCTAGAACTACCTGCCCAAGTCGTCAAGCGCTCCGAAAAAAAAAAAAAAATCGAAAGAGAGCCCCGATGCAATATATCCGAGGCGAGGTTAAGAAGCGTTTTGTCGCGTTTTCGTTTTGTTCGTTTGTTCGTAGAGTAGAAGTATACCCAAGGTTGCATGCATTGTACGTGACGGAACGTACGTAACGCCAGGAGGAAGGAAAGGAAAGGAAGGAAGGGAATACGGGCTCGGCGAGGCGAAGTATCTTTTCTACGGGAAAGAATCCTCAACACCGACATAAAATTCTCTCCTCTCTCCCTTTTTTTTTTATAACCCCTTATACCTTATACCTTATCCCTTATCCCTTATACCTTATACCTCTCTCCTCTTTTCGTACTTGTATCCCCTTCTTCTTTATTCCTTTTTAATCGTTAGCTAGTAGGAGGCTAGGGTTAACTAACGACCTTACTCTAATCTACCTATAGTAGATACCCTATCTATCGACCGACCGACCGACCGACTAACTAACTAGATAAACCTTAACTCTCTCTCGAGAGAGTCGAAGGAGAAGAGTCGAAGAAGAGGGGAATTAGGGGATTCTTATTACCCTTACCCTCTCTTCGCGGGTATAGCTATAGCTATAGCCGGGTAGTAGTAGTTTTCGTATAAAGGAAGAGGAAGAGGAAGAAGGAAGAGGGAGAGAAGGGCGGGAAGAAAGTATAAGTGAGATAAACCAGATCATCCGGCGAGTATAGTAGTAATAGTTATATACAAAAGGGGGGGTTTTTTTTTAAAAAAAAAAAACCGGGCCTTCACGATACGAGGCGAAAAATTTCCAACAAGACGACGATGCATGCAGACGTGTGTGTGAAAAAAGAATCGCAAGTCTTCCCTCCCCTGCTGTGAAGCGATTCGAGGTCGATGAAGAGGGATTTAATCATACCTCACCATTTGGGTACCAAAAGGCTAGGTGACTACCTTAACACACCTACCCATCGACCGAATGGACACACTTCGAATCGAGGGCAGCGGAGAGCATATCCTCCCTCTCATCATCACCACCCCTCCTCCCCTCCTTCTCACAACAACCCCAACGTCTGCCGCTGCAATCGTTCCCGAGCATTCTAAACCCTCACCACCCCATCCCCCTGCTGCGCCTGCGCCTGCGCTCCACTCCCACCCCCACCCCCACCCCCAGCCCTTCCCGGCGAAGCATACTCACTCCCAAACCCCGCCCCTTCCAACCTCTGACTGGCGAGCACCAACCCCGGCGCCACCGCCCCATCCACACTCACGACCCTCGGTCCCATGCCATCAAACGCACTCGCCGGCGCGATTCCACTGCCCGTCAACCCCGCCAATCGATCCCTCTCCCTTCGTTCCGTGAGTTCCCGCTTCTCCTGCTCCGCGATACTCTTCTCCCGTTCCGCGAGTTCGATTTCCGCTTTGGTGCGGCGTTTTTTCGCTGGGGCCGGGGCGCCGGCTACGCCTGCTCCTGCGCGGGTGCCGCGCGTTCGTTTGACGGGAGGTTTGGTCGCCGATCCGGTTGTGCTGGTGAGTGTGGAGTCTTTGTTTTTCTCGGCTAGGGAGGCGTGGGTTGTGCCACTTGCAGCAGCAGCAGCAGCAGCAGCGGCGGCAGCGGCAGCCGCACCGCGTCCACGCCCTCGACCACGTCCGGTGCCTCTGCCACGAGTCGGTGCTGTCGTTGACTCCACCTGCGCGTTCTGACCTGGTTGGACAAGCGGGCCGGAATACACGAAGAATCCATCCTTGGCCACAGCCGCCTGTTCCTGCCATGCCAGTTCCGTATCGTCGATGAAGTCGTCCTCCTTGTCGTATTCCTCCACCTTCTTCCTCTTCCGCACAGGCTTTCCATCTTTGTTCAATCTTGGAGCCTCATTCTCCTCCACGCCGCCCATTTCAACATTGCTGTCGCCGTCTAATTCGGACATGAGGTCGACAGACATGTTGTCATCTGCGGATCCATTTTCGAGACGATTGGCTTGTGCGGCGACTTGAAGAAGGCGTTCTCGATGCGCTGCCACACGCGGATTGATGGCATCACGTCCGTATTTCTTGGCAATCTCCTGCGCGATGTTGATGGCATTGCCACCTTCGGGACGGAGGGAGATGCGCAGTTCGATCGTGATGCCTTTGGGTTCGGAAGGGTCGGATGACGAGGATGGGCCGCCGAAGAGGTTGGAAGAAGAGAGGATCCCTGTGCCGGTGCCGGGTTTGATGAGTGCTTTCGAGGGTGGAGAGTGCGCTTTGGCGGGTTTTGGTGTTGGAGCGGAGGAGGAGGATTTCGAGGGTGCCTTGAGGGCAGGCTGTTTGGGAGGTTCATGATCGCTAGGATCGACATCCATCGCGCCGTCCATGATGGGAATGGCCTGCGGTTGTGGAGTGGGTGTTGGTTGCTGAGACGGAAGCGGGGTGACGTGTGTGGAAGGTAGATTGGCAAACATGGCAGTAGGATGATGTACTTTTGATTGCGCGTTGTTGAATGTGACGGCGGCGGTGTTTGTCGATGGCGGATCGATCAGACTCGTGATGGAGGGTGATGCCGACGCACGGTTGATGTGTGGTGATGCGCGGTTGATATGAGGTGACGCATGTGCGGATTGCGCACCGTTGGATAGCACCGGCGGTCGTGATGAAGTCGCGTCGATGGCGCCACGGATGGGATCGTAGTTCTGGCCGCGAATGGGATCGTAATTCTGTCCGCTGGAGAATGGTCGTGGAGTGGGAGTTGATGAGAGGATTGGTGGTGGTAGACTGTTGCGCATCAATGTGTCGGATGTGGATGTTGATGTGGTGGTGTTGGTGTTGGTGAGGGATGAAGATGGGTATTGTGGTGGATGAGATGGTTGTTGCATTGGCGGAGGTGGGGCGGACGAGGCGGGATTGCCAGGCGGGAGGAAGTGACTGTGCAGGCCGGCGAGGGTCGTTTGGCGGACAACACCACCGAGGACATCACCACCGAGGGCAGTACTGGTGGCAGGCTTCTCCTCCGGTGCCGTCTTCTTTCTCCTCTTCGTCGCAGGAGCCGTCGTTGTTGCACCACCACCTTCCGCCTTGACTTTGGGTTCGGCCTTTTTTCTCGGTTTCGGAACGACAGGATTGCCATTCGCATCCAACTTGGGTTTGCGGGTCCGTTTGGGTTTGATCGGTGCAACACCGGGGGGGAGTGGTGTGGCAGAGGAGGAAGTCGCCGAAGCAGCAGCCGAAGCCGACGCCGACGCCGCCGAGTGGTGGTGAACAACACCTTCACCAAGATGACGAGGGGCCACTTTGATCGTCTCGTCTTCGTGGTTATTTTGCGGAGATTGTGGTGGAGAGGAAATGCTGGAAGTATCGCCGTCGTCGTCCATGGCGGGAGTCATGGTGTTGTGGTGGTGTTGTGTGGTGGACAATGGTGGATTGGATTGTCGTCAAGGACGCCAAGAGGTTGGATATGCGACCTCCGATGTTGTATGAGGTTAATTTTGATAGGCGGAATTGCGGGGGGTTTGAGAAGCGGTGCCAGGGAATGAGAAGTTCAAAGCCGTGATGTATCGTGCTGCTTTGAACGCGACGATGATCCGATCTGGTCCAAGTCCTCGCCAAGGTCAGATGGACATGACCCGGAATAATCGAGGGGGACTGAGCCAATGAGACGTCGGGATGGGTTTCGCAAGAAGCGCAACGTCGTCGTCGCAAAAGAACTCTCGCCGACGACGACCAGACTCTTTTTTTTTGCGATGTGCAGGTCGTAGATGGTGGGCAATACTCTCACTGGCGGAAGAGGGAGATGGGCGTCAAGCAGCGGAATGTCGGTGTGGTAATTTCGGGAGCCCGTCGATGGGATGGTCGACGTGAGTGATGAAGACGTGTCGGAGGATGCGGTGGTGGAGGATGCAAAAGGAGAGAGAGAGAGAGAGAGAGAAGAGGAAGAAGAGGGAATGATGGTATGGGGAAGAGGGAAGGGAAGAAGCTGAGCGTCGAACTCGGACGCGGGAACTTTCGAATTTCGTATCGGGGACACCTCACAATCTAACGGAGGGAGCAAGCAAGCAAGCAAGCGAAGCAAGCAAAGCAAAGCAAAGCAAAGCAACAAGCGGACCAGCAGCCGGGCGGCGGGCAACCAGCGAGAGCGGGCAGAGAGCGAACGAGCGTGAGAGTCCGTGACTGATCGAATGAGCCACACGAGACCAGCACCAGCACAGCAAAGCACGGGGGAAAGAGAGAGCGACCTCCCTCATCCCTCATCAAATCAGGGCATCACCAAAAAGAGGCCAAGCCACAGCCGAAAGCCAAAAGCCGCAGTCAGTCCATCGCCAGCGCGGTCGGACTCAGGCGTGCGCAGGGAGAGACGTCTGAGACGGACGTTCCAGATTTTGCTGCCAGGTGCTGACCCTGTTCGCGCGTACCACTTCCCCGCGGGTAAGAGGTGAGCGGTGCCGAAGATGTACAGTAAGGTAGGCATGTATAATAAGGATATATCGACCATGGTCTTTCCTCTTGCTTTGAAGTGCTAATGCTTCGCACCTCGGAAGACTTCGACTGATCTCATCACTTAGACTGTCCTTGTATGCATTGTAAACGTGTAAACTCTGTTACGTTCCAAGGTTCGCCGCTGAACAAAATCCCGCTGGACTAAATCAAATCCAACGGGCTTTGAAACATCGAATATCATCTGCGACTTCAGTATATACTGATGATCGGCTTATTGCAGTCAACGCACATATCAACACCATGTATGAATATCTACAACATCGTCATCATCATCTTTGCAAGACCCCAATGCGTCCACCAACACCACGAGGCGAGGCGAGGCGTCGTGTCTCAGATCTCTCCGAGTAACATAAGGTTTCCCAAATCGAGACTAGCTCATCCGCCGCCGGAACAGAAACCTTCTTTTTCCTTGCCGACATCCGACGATCCGACGGGCAAGTTTGAAGAAAGTTCCAGCCACACATCTTTTGAGCCTTGAGCCTCACGCGAAAAAACCATCACCATTCACCGTCACCATCACCAAACAAACAACAACACAAAAAAATGATACGAGGCACGAAATTCAAACTCAATCTAGATGATGAAGATGATGATGAGCAGAAGCCCACCGTCCTACCCGCAGCATTCGTGGGAAATGTCCTCGAGCGAAACCCCGCCGCTCCAAAAGCGCCTTCCATGCCCGTGTTGAACCACCGGACTGGATTTCCAGAACACAAGAAGCGCGTCCCAGGAGAGAGTCGATTCAAGCAGAAGCAGAATACAGCCTCACCACCCCGCGATGCGCCGCCTCTGCCTTCTTCGGATGGTGACTCAGACGGCCGAGCGAGGTCATGGGAGGAAGATGAAAAGTCTCGCATTGACGTGGAGAATCGGCAAAGGTTGGCGGGGATGAGTAGAGAGGAGATTGAGGAGGAGAGGAGGGAGTTGATGGGGAGTCTGGGACCGGCGATGGTGGAACGGTTGTTGAAGAGGGCGGATGTGGCGGATGGGAGTGAGGAGGTGGATTTGTCCAAGCCGATGGGGTGGAGGGAGGGTGAGGAGGTGGTGGATGAGGTGGTGGTGGTGAAGGAGGGAGATGAGGTAACGAGGGAGGGGGAGGAGGAGGAGGATGATGAGCGAGATGAGGTAGTAAAGGAGGAAGAGCAGGATGACCCGTCTCCTACAGCACCCGTCAAGTCAAAACCCAGCAAGACGGTCACCTTCGAAGAACCATCACCACCATCACCCGTCTCGCAAAACGACCTCCCATCCGACTCCTCCATCCCTCCCACACAACAACCACAACCCGACTCCCCCCCCTCCACCTTCCTCACCGACCTCCACACAAAATACTTTCCCTCCCTCCCCTCCGACCCCCAAAAAC